>JAIPRN010001134.1:0-53650 GCA_025469175.1 Geopemphigus sp. TES_GeoC_2020
ACGCTAATGTACCTTCCGGCGGACCGAAATGGTCGCCGGTGATCCATTCGAACGACGACGAATGGTGTGACCACGCCGCGGCCGACGTTGCGCGTCGAACGGCAATATCGTGATCGACGTGTTCGGATAGTCGTGAGGCGGCGACCGGTTAGTTTATCCACTATACGGACACGATGGGTTCGACGGAGGGTTCGCGTATACGTCGGCCGTAAGCGATTAAACGTGTACCGTTGTACGGCGCGGAAGGGTGAGCGTAATATGGAACGAGGGACGAGGTACCCGGCGCCTTTAAGCGGGGAAACAACCGAGGCGGTTCCGTCCAGTAAATATATACGGGCCACGTGAGTTCTACGTTTCGGGGCGCGAATCACGGACGGCGCGTGTCTAATCGTGCGCGCTGTGTTCGTATATTCGCGGCGTCGTCCCGTGCTTGTTCATTCGCCGACACTACAAACGGATTTCGTATCGGAGGTGTTTTTTTTTGTTTTTCGACGCGTCGTTATTACGACGTAATACCGCCTTAATATCGCGCAAAACACCGCGAATACGACGTAAATAAACGTAATAATACGTTCTACGCTTTTTTTTTGTTGTTTTTACGAACGAGTACACGTTTTTAAATCGAAGACGACCGATAATCGTGAACGTGTTGAAACCGGTTTCCGATATGACCTATCGATTCGTCGTGGTTAACGGCGATTACGGGTTTCGTTTCGAAATAAAAAAAATCGTACCGCTGATTTTCGCGACGTATCTAAATTACGTGTTTTTCCGCCGTTCTTATTTTTTTAAGCGCGCCATTCGACAAGAGTTTCGCCTATTTTGTAAAGGGAAAGAAATAACTCGACGTTTCGCCCATCCGAACAAGAAAAATGTCTAAATACTCTTCTGTTCGCATACGAATATATATATATATATAAAACGAATAGCCGCGGTATGTTCAGTACCGGTGAAATATTCGCGACGACGACCGGTACTCGTCGCCTAAAACGCCGCCGAAAACGAATTAACGCGAAAACGTCGAAACACATTCTTCACGTCCCACGGTGCACGTACCGATAGCGCGCGCCATCGAATTTTAATCTTCGCCGAGTACGACGGTGTCGGATATTACGTAAAACGTGCGCGCGCGTGTGTTCCGTGAGACGTAAATTTGATCGCAACGCGCGCTTAAACGCGAACTTTGTTTGCTATATTATAGTCGGAGTCAAGCGCGTATATATATATATATATATATTATACGCGTATATGTAATACGCGCGACGGTAAGATAATATTTGTCGCGCGGTACTTTCGAGAAAATTCGAGTCGCGAGAAAATTCGCGCGTTTTTCGCATATTCAATTACGGCGTATAAACTTAACACCGCTTAACCGCGTGTACAATACACCGGGAGCGTTTATTATTACTTGAGCTTATCGAAACGAGATAAAGTTGCCCCCATCCTTCTCGTCGCCATATATTACAATATATATATATACACATACACGTACATTAATGATTGTCACGTACGCGCGCCCGTTTAAACGGCGACACCGTTAGTGTAGGAAAGAAACAGAATGTGACGTATTATCGCCGTACCTGGTCTACTACGCGATCAGCGTTTTTTCGGCGCGGCACGTCGAAATTCTATTCGCCGCGTTGTCGGCGAGTTCCGTTTATGGTGCGCGTACACGAGTATTTCGGACCCGTTTCGAGACGCAAACGTGACCGCCGTTCGGATGTAACCGTTTCGGAACGGCGCGCGCCACGGCCGAATCGCCGGTACCGCCAAGCGTATATAATATTATAAGGGATAATCGGCCGCCCTTCGTAGGTATTGATTTCGGCGAACCGAAAGAAAGGAAAACACAATTTTCCCATGTTCGTCGCGTTCGAATTATACCGTAATACGCACGGAAACGATCGTCGGCGTTCGATTGGTGCGGCGGGGCATCCGGTGATGGGGGGGCGGGACGGCCGATCTAATGATATTTCTTTTTTTGTAATCAACGTGGACACGCCGTCGTATTTAACGCGAATGATTTGTGTGCCTACTACTCGGCGATCGTCGGATTTCAACATTTGAACGATACCATCGATTACCGTCGACGAAACGCTCGATTAATCGACCGCGACGCGTTCGTGGGTAAGTTCTCGGACGACGCGGAAACCGTTCCGGGAAAATTAAAAGAAAATCTCTCGGTTTCCAAACGTAACAAGTTGCTTCGAAATATAACGTAATCATCGAGACGTTTCGAGTGTTTTTAAAAAGTTTTCCTTCATAATTACTATTACGTTCTTTTTTCAACCGATTAACGAACGTCGTGCGTATATATATATATAAATAGATTCGAGAGTGACGGTCGTCAAGACGACGACGATCGTTTTTATTATCTCACGAATGTCGTGACAAATGTTACTTACGACCGACAGTTTCAGAGACCGATTTCTGTTAATTTCCGTTAGCGATTCGCCGGTGTCGGGTCGACGTTCCGCCCGTCGTTCGGAAAACGCGAAATAACGATAAAAGGTTTCCGTGTTCGATTGATAAGGAGGTTCTTTCTTTTATTTCGGGCGGTTTGAAACGGCGAAACGGTAATAGTCGTCGACGTCGCGAGACTACACAAATACTACGGTATCGTCGTTGGCGACGACAATATTAGTCGTTTCGGGCTGGAGAAAAAAAAAAACAAATCGTCCCGTCGTAATTAGTGTTTCGTTCGACAACGGTACGGACGGACGTGGCAGGAACACGGGGAAGGAAGTGTAGGGGTGGCGGGCGCGCCGACGCGCGTTTATTAATTTCGTCTCGGGCGACGGCTGTCGCGTGAACGAAAGTTCCGTTCGGGAGGAAGACCACACCGCGTTTTCCAGACAATCGATCACGGCACGTGTCATTGTTGCGGGTGTCAAAATAATGAATGATCCGGACGCCGTAATTCCCCCGTCGCCTAACCTCGAAATGATTACGACGTGTTCGCCGTGGACGACATTACACAATAATAGGGACGCGACGGCAATTCCGAATTTCACCGTTCGCTCGGACGTATTTGGGTATTTGGCGCCCGCGCCTCTTTCCCCCCTCCCCTGTCCCCGTCACCCGTCCCCCTATCCCGTCGCCGGGTTTAAAACGAAAAACATCGCCCCGACCCCGTAACGACCCGAAACCCTCCGACCGTATATTCGAAATAAACGTACTCGCCGTCGTTACGACGCGCAAAAAAAAAAACCGAGCCGTAAGTTCAAAGTACGGTTTAATTCGCCGAACTCCTCCTTCGCCGGTTCCTCCTCCAATTCCCCCGCAACGCCCCGCCGCTGTACGGCAAGAGACGCCTTAAGGTACGTACGAGCTCGCGGGAATTCCCATTTATATTTAGCGTGTTACGTATGCATTTTTCGTATCGGACGTAATTTTCTTTGCCGATAAATAACGGACGGAAGAATTCGTACTTTCCGAACGTTTATTTATTAATGCGCAGAAAACGGAACAAAATACGTGCTCAAATATTGAAACCGAACGGAATAAAAGAATTACGACCCTCGAAGTACTTTCGTACCGTATGGCGCGAATACCGTCTGGGGCGCCGTCTGTACTCGCCAATCGCTTTTTTCCCTTCTCTTAGTTACTTACGGGTTTTTACTTTACGTAATGTGCTTAAGCGGTACACGTTGTACCGTCCCTAGGATTTTAACCCCTAAATACGTCGCCGGTAGTTTGCGTCTATCTATGCGTACACGGCTGGACGAACGGGACGGCGTAGTTGCGGAAACGCGAACACTATGGTAGAACACGCCGTACCGTCGATTTCGCGACGGTCGGCAAACGGTTTCGGGATATTTTTTCACCGAACGATTTTCCAAAATCGAAATAATCGCGCGTCACCCGTAACGATCGAGAAATACAACGCCATTTATTCGTCCCGGAACGATCGTTACGTCGACTCCGCCGTACCGAAATAATACCCTAACGCGACGGCCGTGTCCCCGTGTACGTACCGATGCCGGACGCCGTCGTTCGATTTTTGAACTCGGGCCGACGTTCCGGATTACCCTCGTCCAAATTTTACTCCCGAACCGGAGCGGCCCCGTCCCCGTTTACGTAAATCGTCGCCGTTTGTATCGGAACCGTTTTTGGGGCGGGACATTTCGCGCGTGTTTACTCGTCCGGCTCGCACGAAAATCCGCTTTTCCGCGTTCGGTGCGTACCGAAAATCGTCGTTTACCGTACGAGGAGATTTCGATATTCACGAACAATCGTCGTTTGCCCCGAACCGTTTTCCACACCGTATTTACGGTATATTTCCGGCGTTCCCATATTTTCCCGTCGACTCATTCGAGACCTCATTTGGTTCGATCGTCGCGCGCGTTTTCCCCGTCCGTTTCGCTGGCACGCCGCAATCCGCGAATCGCGAAACGCCAGTCGGCGGATACACGACGATTCGAGTTCACAAGTATTCACGAAGCGTAGCAGCGGTACTCTCCTCCACTCGTGGCCGCGTGCCCGAAGTTTTCGAGTCGCGCTCGTTTCCGCCCGTAAATATTATTTATTTAACGCGGAAATAGCGATATTAAATTTTTCACCGCCCAACGGAAAGTCGGTAAAATTTACAATTTCATTACCGCGTCTAGCGTTTGTCTAATATATTATTTAGCGTACTTTCCGAAACGGGTTTTGTTCCGAGTTAACATTTGTCGCTCTCGGTACCGCCGGTTCACGCGTCCGCCATTTTCGACGAAAATTCGCCGTTTTTTATTTCCCTCGATAATCCCCCAAATTCGACCCCGTCAACGATAATAGCTCGCCCGTCTTTCTATTCGCCCGATTTCTATAATAAATAATATCGTACGCGTACGGTTTTCGTTTCGCTCGGGTAGTGGCGGCGTTCCGTTACATATTCAGGTCCGCCTCGTCCATTCACGATATTACCGTACGGTGGGTTTTACACGGAAATATCGTATTTTTATTATACCGTTTTCGTCGCGTGTTCGAATCAGGAAAGTGGTCGGAAAGAGTTGCCCTCTATCGTGTTAAAAAACGGGAGGACCGGGTTCGCAACGACAGTTCGTCTTCGCCGTGACACGAAAAACTACGCCCTGCGCCCACAAACATCCGTCGCAAACGACGTCGTTTCACAGACCGGAAACTTAAATTATTCATTTCGGAAGCGGTATCGTGTTTTTCGGATCCACAAAAGAACGTTTAGAATTCGCAAATTTGTAGCGCGAGGTGGAAAATGCGGCAATTAGAGTACTGTCCGACAGTTTTTAAATTAACTTCTCCGGAACTTTAGGGTTTTGTACGAATTAATAATTTAATACGTTCCGCACGATACCTCGATCCTTGAAATACGTTTAAGTATTTACGCGCTTTAATTTTGGTTTTTCTTTTTACACGTACATATATATATATATATAATAGTTTTACGTTATCGTAAAAACAGAATCCCATCAATTGATAATTTGAAAAGAAATCAAGAATGTAATCGAATTTTTCCAACTACAAACCATATATATATATATATATATATAGTACATACTATAAAGATCATTAGCGCGCGTTTAATTTTGAAAACATAAACAATATAAATATGTGGTAGAACCCTCGTATGTTCATAATCAAAAACAAATAAAATTGCGCGTTTTGTTCTCTCCGCGAGTTGAAAAAATCGGTTTAATCGTGTTAATCGTTTATTCGGTAAAGACGTCCGGGTGTTTGTTCGAGGACGTTGCGTTTAGCGTCGCGTCTTGAAACGGAAATAACTTGGACCTAAGGGCCGACCTTAGCAGCCGTTATATTTGTCCGATACGATTAACAAGAGACCGTGACGAATAACGACCCGGTACCGACCGTTAAGCCACATTCGAAAACAACGATTTCAGCCGATAACTCGGAACTCGTTCCGATAAAAAATGAAGGAAATAAGTAAAACGGTAGAGGCGTCTGTTCGCCCTAATAACCGTGGAAAATTCCCGCGAAAATAAAAACTGGCGCGACGTTTCTAAAATTGTCTTAACGCGAATTCCAAGCGCCGAAAAGCGAACGGTTTTTAATTTTAATATAATTTACGCGCGCCTATAGGGGACGTCGGTGAACCTACCGTTTCCACGGACGGTCGTATTTCGCCGGAAAGTATTGTTTTTCGACCTAACGTCCAGAGAGAAATTATAAATTATCACGAACCATTAGCACCGAGAACATTACCTGCCCCACCACTCACCCACAGCAGCGTAATTTCGCACCGTAACCGTTTCGTTTTTTCTCCGCCCGCTCCGTATTCCGTTTAGCTTAACCGTATTAACCGTAACGACGCGTCGTCGGAATATTTCGAACGGTCGGCGCGGTGTACTCGTTCCCGCGAGTCGATAAATAATATGATTACTATACGGGGACGACATACGGGACTACGTAGCCGTCGTCCGCGCGTCCCGTATACCCTTAGCGGCGACAATAAATAAACGTTAACGTACGAACGAAATAAACGTCGGCGGGACGTGTGACGCGCGGTCAGGTGCAGCGGGTAGGGGACGTTGGAATAAATATTACGGCGAAATATCGGGCGCGTCGATCGCGGGGAAACGTATGTACATCCCCGGCGATGGGGGAGTGTGTGGAAGCAATAACGAAATGGCGGACGGACGAAAAAGGTCGGAAGGGACCGAATTACACGGAGGTAAGCCGCGGTTTTCAGCGCGAATACGTAACGGAACGACGACATGGGACGGCGGGTTCGAGCTGAGAAACCGAGAGAAATTGCCCGATCGCCGAACCGAATACGCGCGTACTGCTCCGAATGTCCGTTACGCACAGCCCTACGTACGCAAACGGGTGGGTCACGATTCGAACAACTTCGGTTTGTATACGAAGAGAAGACGCCAAGAAATGTAACACGATCGTATCGAAGGCGAAAGAATTATCTATCGAATAGGGGCGTGGATGGTTGTACGGTCGAATTAAGTTCGCCCGGCGGTGTATGCACGCGAATACAAAGCCCTGTCGTCTCAGTTTCCGGCAATATAAATTTGTGTCTAAAAATACGAAATCGAAATTCGGATAACCAATTTATATATATATATAGCGTAATAATAGCGGTTATGTACCAACCTTTAATAAATAAGTACAAAAAAACCGTCGGAGTGTTAACGACGAACGAAAATTTTCAATTATCGAAGCCGACGATTTTTTTCAAAACGTCGTGGAATCCGCTGAGAAATCCGTCGCTGTCGAAATCGATTCGGCTATCCCGTGTTGAAGAAAATCGAAAATACTTGTCCCGGATAGTCGGATTTGACGTTTGTTCGTGGTCGTCGAGAAACGCTCCTTTGCGAAGTCATCGACGTAGAAAACGGAAACGTTGTCGAGCTTTTTCGAAATGGTTCGGGCGGCGATGCGGGAAAAACAACCGTCACCGAAGTAAACGACGCGACCGATTACCGTGTAATTCTCGAACGGTAGTCAAAAATCGTAGTACGTCTCAATATTCGTCCACGGAAACGTGTGTGGACAATTCGTGTTTCGTTGTCGAGCGTTTAAAGATCGTCGTTATGTTTGAGCGATTTATTTCACGTTAGTCGACTAAAGCGAAAAAGTATCGTTCAAAATTTGTTTTCCGATAGTATTCTTGTTAAACTTTTCCCGTTCCGCGCCTGCCAAGAACGGTATAATAATGCGTCGGCCCGGGGGGTTCGAAAACTGTGGCGATAAATTCGAAAAACGCCAATACGAAAACCATAAACGTCGACCGCGCCCTATATTCGGGACAGGTATACATTTTATTCCGGTCGACAATTTAATATTTATTCGCTTTATCCGAGGCAGGTTCAATTTATCCGGGCATCGATCGCCGCGTCACCGCGGTTGCGTATCCGGAGCGTAGCCGACATTTCGCTAGCTCGTAGTAATTACTACTCGAAACGAAAAACGTACCGGGCGTCTTCGTTTGTTCGGCCGGCGAACACTTTTTTTTTCGGCGGACCGCCCCGACGTCTACGGGTTATTATTTCGGCTTTACGCCGTACTCGTCTCGATAGGGTATTTCGTTCGACCCGTTTACCGCCCTCCTTTTAAACGTCATCCGATCAGTCACGGATATTCGTGTTCGTTACCCGTGCTTCGGGTGGCTGTCACCGATAATTGTTCGTTTCGAAGGCTCGTAAATAAATACTACGCCGGGTATCCGTCGGGCGGACCGAACGTTGTTTTCACAAACGTCCCGTAATTATTTTACGGCGTAAATTCGATCGCCTCCGAACGAAACGAATCGACGGATTTATAAACCGCCGCCGACCGAAGTAACGACAACGGATTCGTTAAAAACGCCCGGGGCCCACGGTGACGCGGATAACGGGAATTGCAATTTGCGATTTGCAACGGCGCGAGTTTAAGAGCGGATCGATACAGTACGATGACAAACCGTTCTCCCCGTACGCGCTAAAAATCCCGAAAAGTAAATTATTATTGCCGTCGTATCGCGCGCGGTTTACGGTGGACCGTGTAAAACGTACCGGGTCAACGATAACAATGTTCGAACATCGAAAAAAAAACCGAACCGAACGCGAATCAAATATTTCGCGGCCCGTGGCGCGCGATATCTATCGCGTTCGTAAAATGTGCACGAGAACGTACGTATCGATTAGCCATAGCTAATCGTTGGCGTGATATTTCCGTGATTCGGCGACGTAGTACTTTCTAATTTTCCCTGTACAGGGGAAAATAGAACACGAAAACGCCGCACTCGTTCTAAACGATTTTACGCGACGTTTCGACTCGAGACGTTTTCCTAAGTAAATAAATAAAACGACGTACGCGCCCGTTGAACGTGTTTATATAAATTGACCGATACGCAATAACGGTTTAAATTCGTCCGGGGGTTTTAACATCGTCTCGCCACTAAGTACGTTATTTCCGACGAACAAATAATAATAACGGGGAAAAGCGCGAAAGGAAATAAGCGGATAAATACACGCGTCGCGTTAGCCGGAATTTCGTTTAAACCCGGCCGGCGACAACTCGAGTTTAATCCGTTTGTTTTTCCCCGTTTCGTAAGTCCACGCGATATCAAACAAACGGCCGTCCGCCCGGTATTAATTCCGTTTTTTTTTTTCTGCCGTAATATTAACGACGTAATATTTTTTCGCGCGACAGCGGGGCCGCGTATCGTAAATCCCACGTACGTCGCGGCGTATGCGTAATGAACCCGACAATTTTCGAGACGACGCCGCGCAAAACGTAAATAATATTCGCATTTTTCCCTTTCGTCCCGTAGTTCGGCGACAAATCGTTTTCGAACGGACGATTCCGATACGTTTTCTTCCCAACATCCGAACACGGGCGTCGGTACCGGATTCGGTTTTCACCGAAAACTACCGCCGTCGTTATTTCGACCAGTTTCCCGTCAATACCGTCGTGCGCACGTACCGACCTCTTTAAAGCCGTACCCGCGCGCCCGTACCCACTACGGTCTCGTCCCGTGGAGTAGGTGGTCGTCGGGTCCGCGTCACATATTTCTCGAAATTTATCGCGTCGTAAAGGCTATTGAGAGCCGAGAATAATGGGCCGAACGGGACTTGGAATTCTCCGTCCCCCGCCCGATATCGCGTTACGCAGCCGCGCAAATATTTTATACCTATATACGCACGCCCATAATATACGTTCGATTTTCCCGCACGAGAATTGACCCCGTAGGCGTGTAATTCGTTTTCTCATTTTTCTCGGGCCGTTCGTTGTAAGTACCCGCACACACACACACACACACACGTACACGCGCACGTATATTGTATATCGAGAAATAACGAAAACAAACCGCGTAACGGCCGTGCACATTATTATGACCGTAGCCACGGAGCGTACGCGATTCGAAATTCGATTGCGGCCGTACACGCGTAACGGCCGCCATAAGAATACATAAAACGTGTTTTATACAGGGCGTTTCGAAAACGTATGCAGAATCCCGGTAATTGAATGAACCGAATCCGAGAATTGACGCGAAACACTCGGATTAATCCGAACGGACGATTAACGAACAATTTCGTCGCGTCCCGGGCCAAGTCGAACGTAAATACGGATATTTCACGGGAATTTGGGGACGGGGAGTGAGGTATAGAGTGTTCTCTCCAAACATTTATCCATGCCCATTTATTGATCGTGACGATTTTCGCGAACCGCTCGACGACGAATCAAAAAAAATCTTTTCGTTTTTTAAGGCGACAAACCGCTATTCGCTTTTAGAATCCGTACACAAACACGTACGATCGACGACGGGCCGAACGTTCCCGAAGCATATTATCGGTTCTAATTTCCCGGCCAATTCGACTGCCCGCGCGCGTATAATTACCGCGATTATTCGCGTACCGCCCCGACCTTCCACCAAGGTTTCGAAAATTGTCGAAAATTCTCTCCACCGGGTTCTCGCAACGGTAATAATATTAACGTACGAGGTTAGGTTAGGGTTAGGTTAAACCTAATATACGTAACCCTCGTACGTTACCAGAATACCCGTCGATAACGTATCATAGTCACCACTACGTACCGTAAACGTTCGCGTATTACCGATATCTCGGGCGTATTCGCCTCGTTGGAAATCACGCCGTTCGCGGAACGACCAAACACCGACGCGAATCGACTTCAATAAAACGGAAATTAACGGTAGCGATTAGCTCGGTGTTGTTGTCGCGTGAAAATCGTCCGCCGAAATAACGAAATCGTTCGAAATTTAACGGCCATACGTAAAAGTAAACGCGGAATTCGCGCGGGACAAAAAGGACAAGGACCCGGCAGCCGAAAACCGCTTCGTTATTGTTCTTCGTTATCGACAACGCGTGTCCGGCTACGTTATAGGATCGTGGCGAACGATAACTTTCGCGACTCCGCGCCATTAAAAAGCGTATTATTGTTCGTTACAACGTCGACCGTACGTCCCGAAATTACGGCGAACACTCGGGATTGATAAAAAAACAAAAACAATCGACGTACGACAATCAGGGCGCGAGCATTTATTTACGTACGTAAAAAGACGAAATATTTAAAAATTCGTCACGTCTACGTGTAACGGTAGAACTCGTAATATCCGACGACCGACTTTCGCGTTTTTCGCCGACGGAACAACGATTTTCAACTGCCGCCGAAATTTCACCCCAGATTCACCGTAACGGTCGAGGAGGAGGACGACTATATTTGACCCGACGTGGCGATATTAACGATACCCGTGCGTGTCGTATTCATTAAGTCGTTATCGAATTCGCCCGACACGGAATGACGGACCGTAAATCCGAAATACGTATTGGCGCGCCGTAAAAATACGCGTTCGTTTCGAAATTCGCGCGTCCTATTTCGCGCCGTAAATCGCGTTCGTCAACGTGCGGCATTTGGAAATCGGCCACTCGCGTTTACGTAGGATACCCGCGCGTCCAAGTAAATGACACGCACTTTACGGAATCGTTCGATGATCATTTTCGATACGAAACGAAAGACTCCGGCGTTCCCGTCCGGATTAATCGACCGATATGGTTATGGGGGGGGGGGCCCGCCGAATTCGAAATTTACGATTGAAACTAAACGAACATATGAAAACCCGTCCCGTTTGGCTAGAAGGTATACGGCGGTCGTAGTCGTACTCGGTCCACGTCCGTACCTAAACGGTCCCGAAAAACGCGTACCCGCGACGTCGGTTAGGTTAGTTGCGGACGCCCCGGAACAGCGATATCACGTCTAACGAGGTGTGTAGAAACATCCGACGAACGAACGCGGACGGCGGCGGCGTCGAGAGTACCCACTCGCCCGTCGTCGTCTCGCGTTCGCGCCATTGTACCCGTACGTTGTGTTGGTGACGCCTCGTCGATAACGACGAGACGCGTCGAATTCTCGTTATTGTTGCGTCGCCGTCACTAACGGGACGACAGCGCTTATCGCGGTACACGTCTTACGTTCCGCACACACACACGCGCGCCAATTGATCCCGAAGAGCGTCGCCCGCGAAAACGTCGGTTTCGAAACTTACCGGCGCCCGCGATTTACGAATCGCGAACCGTTTAGCTCGCCCGATTACGAATTACGGTCGTTCGTTTTCGTGTGGATATTTTTGGTCGGGCCGCGGCGACGGTGGTGCCGGTCGGTGTCCGAAAACCGAAAACCGGCGTCCGAAACGGGCCGGCGAGTTAACGTACGAAATATACGCCTTTGTCGTTCGTATTCTCGCCGGTATTTCGGATTCGGATTTACAGCGCGATCGGGCACGGAGAAG
Organism: Geopemphigus sp. TES_GeoC_2020; assembly: GCA_025469175.1. Lineage (NCBI taxonomy): Eukaryota > Metazoa > Arthropoda > Insecta > Hemiptera > Aphididae > Geopemphigus > Geopemphigus sp. TES_GeoC_2020. The sequence goes on from JAIPRN010001134.1 coordinate 12,218, forward strand.
ACGACGGTGAGCAGCGCGAAGTAATGTCGAAACCCGACGCCGGTGTGACGGACTTCGCGTATTCCTAACCGGACGCGGACAATAATTGTTCGGCGAAAACCGCGCCGTATTTGTTTATATCGCGAGTTTCGGGATTTGGCGCCCGGAAGTTCCTAAGCCCGCCGACACGTAAATATTGTACGTTTCGGAGGCGGTCATGGACGTTAGCGGCCGTTTCCCGGGCGCGCGTTACCGCCGCCGCGTTTGTTTAGGTCGCGAATCGAACCGACGGGAATTAATAAAACGCGCGCGGACTAAAACGCGGATTCGTATTATGATTATATATATATAAACACGTGGTATGAACGGACGTCGCGAAAACCGTGTCGGCGAATACGTCGCGCGCAATTGACGACGATCGGCCGCTACCTATTTACAAATATATATACATGGTCCATTATGAAAGTAACGCGCGTGATTTTATCGCGACGCGACTATTCATAAAAACGAGTCGGGAAATGTGATGGGGGATCCGCTCACTTAACGCAATTAGACGGCAGTTTGCTATAAGCAATCAAAGTAATAAGACGTGTGTGAAGCGTGTTTTTCAACTTTGTAACACTGCGCAATGGACCGTTCGCTTGAACGGTGGCACGCCATCAAGTTTTGCGTGCGGCTCGGAAATAATGCAACCGAAACATTCCAGATGCTACGAGAGACCTCCAAGGACGAATGAATTTTACGGTCACAGTCTGGAAGGTGGCACAAGGCGTTCAAGGTGGGCCGGGAGGAAATCGCCGATGAACCCAGTTGTGGACGTTCAACAACGGCCAAAATCGACGAAAACGTGAATCGTGTGCGCGAAATTGTCGATCCAGCAAATTGCTGACACCCTAAATATGTTTACATTCGTGGTACATGGGATAGTGACCGAGGATCTGCAAATGCGCAAGATCTGAGCGAAGCTTGTGCCGAAAGTGTTGACGGAAGGCCAGAAAAAAATTCGAGTATCGAAGTTGTCTGCCCCCAGCCACACGGCTTTCGTCGTTATCAATTTTCCGGTCCGTAGCAACATCCTTTTCAGCTCTCGACTTGGCTCCGTGCGACTTTTTTTTGTTTCCCCCGACTGAGGAGAGAGCTGAAAGGGGAAACATCGGGAGTCCGTGGAAAACATCCAAAAGCATGTTACAACGTTCCTAAGAGAAATTATTCCCGTCCAGGAGTTTTAGGGTGTCTTTCAGGCCTAGCAAACACACTTCTACAAGTGTATTGACGCTGGAGAGTATTTTGAAGAATTTTAAGCGTTTGTACCGACACGATAAATAAATCTATATTGCCCAGAAAATGCCCGTTACTTTTATAGAACGGACCATGTACGTTGTTTATACGAATAATTTCGACCGGTAGACGGGGCGATCGCGATATTCGCCTTCTTCACACGTTTCGGTGGAGTGCTATGGAAACAGGGTCCGTTTTTATTTTCAGACCGAGTACGCGCGAAAACGTACAGAACGGAACGAAAGATACGTCGAACGAATCCGCGCCCGTCAAAACGTTTACGATCGCCATCGGCCTTGGCTTTCGACGATTTTTCGTTTTTTTATAAGCTCGCCACCGCGCGCGTTAACAAGCCCGTGTTTTTCTACGGACCGCGAGTAGGGTATTCAAGGGGTGATGTCTAAAGGGATTGACGTGTCAATATATATACACACGTAGCTAACGCATTTTACTTTGCGTCGACATGAAAGAACGTTTGAAATCATAAATATACGTATCTACGTCGCGCGTTAAATATTAAAAAAAAATAAATAAACCGTCGTCCCGTCAAAAAAAAAAAACGTAATTTTCGCCCGAGTATTTTCGAAAATAAAACCGCCTTTTTAAACGCAGGCGTGTCGTACCGCGCGTATGCCGCGATCGAAATCGATACGACGCCGAAGTGCTTTTCGAAAATCCGACGCCTTGGTGGCGCGAGATAGTGTACAATCGTGTACGTTACTGAAAATTCGTGTAAGCGAACGAGCGGGCGAAATCGATACTCGAGACGGGCGGCCGCCGCGGACGGAGTAAAAGTAATTATTACGGCCGGCGTTCGTTCGCCCGTCGCGAAGACGACGCGATATTAATTTCGAACCATTAACGGGCCGCGAATCGCGCGCGTAAGGGAATTTTTTAGGTTACGTTCGACCGACGCCCCGTAACGAACGTATTATCCGTCCCTCGGTCGACTGTTACTACGCGGTACGTGCGGAGCGGTCCCGAGAACGGCGTGTCTGTCTGCGCGTCCGAAGCGCCGACGGTCGCTTGATAATTGAACGGTCGTTAACGCGTGGAGAGGGAGCCGTTTCACTTCGCCGGGCCAGTTACGCGCGCGCGATTGTTTTAATCGAACCGAAAAACCGTCGTCGTCGCGCGCATATTTAACCGTAGTATTTCAATAATTCGGCGGCGATCGGATACGAGGCGCGCGTTCGTGGAAAGTAGAGACGGACGCGGGCGTTAATAACGTTCGCGTCGGAACGTTTTAATTAAATCGAAAGCGCGACGGTTCGCCGGAACTAGCGCCGATCCGTCGCGAACGAACGAATAACAATGAGATATACTTATACTTGGACACGTCGGCGAACCGGCGCCGTCGACGATCGAACCGTCGTTGTCGCTCGCCGTCGGAACATTCGCGTTCTATTTTCACGCGTGACGCGTCCGCGCACAATCCACGCGTCAGCCCACGGCCGGGCCGACCGCCACTAGCCGATAACTGTCCGTGTCCGAACAACGCGTGTCTCGATGGACGTTTAGGTTCGTCGGCCATTCGTTTCGTCAACGCCGGCCGTTTATTTGCCGGCAGCGTACGTTCGATCGGAAACTTTTGACACAGCTTCGGCGAAGCTACGCTCATTTCCCACGGACGGTCGTATTACGTCGGAAAGTGCCGTTTTAAATTTACGGTTTAACGTCGAGATAAGTAATTAAAATTCCCTAGAACGCGGTTTCAAATTACGAAGCGTACGCGAAACTATACGGTAAATACGATACAAAGCGGTATATTTGTTTCGTTCGAAAAATGTTTACCGTATTTCCAATATTCGTTCATCCGGGTATTTTCGGTTTTTTATTTCGCGACCGTAGTTCGTCCTATCGCGACTTCCTTTACTTACGCACCGTATTAGATTATTATAAACGATCGTCGCGCGGCGATAGTGTACGCGAAAATATCGGCGAACTGTAAATAAAAAAACCTGACCGTAGTTTTCGCTCCCGGAGTCCATAAATCATTTTCGATCGGGGTATATCGCGTATATCATTACGTTACAACGATATATATATATATATATATTAAAGAAATTCTAACTTATAAGCCCACGCGCACTTTGGCCAGATTTTCGGTTCGTTTTCTCTCTCTCTCTCTCCTTTTTTCCCACCCCAAAGTCGGCGTCACCGCCTCTATTCCTAAAACGATTTCGGAAACAAATTTATAAGGGATTTATAAGTTTATCGTCACCACCGCCGCCGCTGCACATTACGCCTCTCACGATGTCGATAACACGCGCGATTCCCTTACGCGTAGGCGAGTCGTTTTCCCTTTAAAATCCCCCGCCGCCCGTACGATAATAGTAATAACCTAACCGCGGTGATGTACCGGTAATGGCGGTTATTGTTCGCACGGCCAAAAACGTTATCAACACTCCTCCACGTTACCATCTCTCTACACCGCCAGCGCTACCTGGTCGCCGTTTTATCGAGACGGTGTACGGACTCGCCTCCGTTATAAGATCCGACAAACGGTACAATAATTATAATATTGTTACCTACACGCGAGCAGAATGCATCGGGAACGGTGCAGAAGCCGTTTTTACGACGAGGAGATTATAATAGGACTTTTACGGCGATTTGAGTCGTGCACGCTCGTATTTATAGCAAGGTGTATATAAGCCGGTCTAAACATGTACGTAGGTACATTGCTGGTGGATCGGAGCGCGTTTAAAAATTACGCCGTAGACGACAGGGAGAAATCGCGATTTCCGTTTTTCCCGTCCGTCGATCGGTTCGTCGAAAACCGACCGAAGTGAAAGACGGACGGTTCCAGAAATAGGCGACCGTCGTTTCTCCGGCACGACTCGAGCAACGGTCGACGTCTGGGAACGGTATTGTAAAATACGCGTCGTACGACGCGCCGTCGTTTCCAATTTCGTAGGACGCGCGACGCGGAGTTCCCGGGGTGGTGGGCGGTGACGGAAAACCAATTGGCTACAAACAATACGCGTCGTAAACGTTTTACGCGACACGTCCGGGTATCGATCCGGCGCGAGAAACGTCTACGAAAATATTCGTATCGAATAATTTGTACGGGACGGAACGTGCGCCGGGATGTGTATTCGATCGTTCGCGTTACATTTTACGCCCCCCGGGTGTTCTACGTCGGTGGTGCACGGCGTTGTTTCGAGTACGTACGTATGTGCGCGCGCGCGCGCGTGTGTAGGTGTTTCGTTTTTTCCTTCACGCGAAAGAAAACTGCGTACAGTACAGTGACGCGTATTTCTCAACTTTTAACGAGCGAAACGGCGAGGCGGAGCGCGAGAAAAACGTGGCCGTCTTTCGCGCCCCGGATTGGTTTCGTTACGTACCGAAACGGGCCGTGATTCGAGAGCATATGGCGAACCGGCACGCGGTATTCGACGGGCCCGGGAAATTACGCCGCGACACTTAACAACCCGTTCCGGTCGGAATAATTGAGAAACGGAGCCGTGGCTTTGGGTCGGTCGGTAACCCGAATTCGGTAACGAGCGCGGTCGCCATTATCGTTCGCGCGGCGAACCGTTCTAATAATATCGTAACGATATCGGCTGTATCGGTAAACGCGCGATTTCGGTAATCGTCGCGGTCTGGCGCGTCGGTGGTTCGCCAACTCGTCGGCGTAACAAATTGCGCTTTCGGCAAACTTTCCGTACATAACGTTCCGCCGTTTACGTCTCGAAATTGATCGAAACACACCAACGTGCGTGCGTACACACGAATGGAATTATCGTCCGTGTTCGTTTTTCGTTCTCGTTACGGCCGTTCGACACGCCCGTGTGTCGGGAAAACTACGCCTGGAACGAAAAACGACGATAACACGACGACGATCATCGCGGAAATATTACCGTACGGAAATATCGCCGGCCATATACCGTCCCGTTTAAGAAAAAGACGGAATCCGTAACGGGGGGTGGGAAACATTCGCCCGAGTTTAAGGGGGATAAGGAAAACGATTGACCGTTTCGAACGTTACGTTTTCCGCGCGTTCCGTTTTTATTATCCGAACGGAAAACGCGGCCCGTCGCCAAACGTGGAAACAGGCACGAACAAGATGGCGGTCCGGACCCGACGAAACGGCCGCACGAAGTACGCCCGTGTAGACCCGAATGTGTACGGTCTTGTTGAATCAATACGCCTCACTGTTGCTGTTCTCGTTGTCGTGAATAAATACATAATTCATATTCGTAATTTTGGGCGCCCGGATTTCACAGCCTCGGCTAAAAGGGTTCCGAAAAAACGTAGCCGAAAAATCGTGCCGAATAATGTCGTCGGAAAAACGGGTCGCCGTTAAAACGTTTAAAAAGGCGAACAACGGCGAAACGTAACGCACCCCATCGCCGACTAATCGGATAATCGTTATACGTCCACCGAGTCTCGCGCGCGCGCCCGAAGTGATTATCAACATAAGAACGAACGTTTCATTTTTGAAGTGTCTGTTGGAATCGCGTACTTGGACCGTCTCGCGTTGTGTGTTACTCGTAGCGCGTCCGAACGACAGAACGAAAAAAGAAACGACAAATCGCGCACTCCCTTCCTGGCCCCGAGTGTAACAACTGTCCTGGGCGTCCATTCGGTTGACTAACGAACTAAGGACGTATCGTCGTTCGGGCAGTTACGCCCGGAACGGTACAACGGAGCCGGCGACGGTGGCACGAAGAAACGGCGTGTAATTTATTCCGCGCCAAACGACGGGACGTCGCGCGAAACGTCATTACTTATTAGCTCATTAGTCGTTTACGTAACCGGGCTACGTACGCATTTCCCTAGTCACCCGCCACCCCCCCCGCGCCACCATCCAATCAACCTTCTCCGCTCACCTGCCCACCCATATCGCGGCGAACGATCTATATAATACGACACGAGAGCAATATGCGCGGCCACCGGAGCAGTTTCGCGCCATCGGTCACAATTAAAAGGGTCCACGTCGTAATTGGCGTACGCGCGGGGCGTGTTCCGCTGTAAATATTGTTACGCGCCCTGCGAAGGGGGACGGGGCGGGGATGGCGGCAGTTACGGTCGAAGGTAGGGAGTGGTGAAGGGGAAGCACAACGATAATTCACCCCACCTACGGAAATACGGTACGTAAGTTCGGCACGATTTCGAACGAAAATGTATCGCGCCCGGCGGCGTAGTCGTACGTTTCAATCGTTCGTTCGCCATCGGTCGGGAAAAAGTCGGCGCGTCGATCAATTCGGTCGTTTTACACGTGGCTCGTGGTGCGCGTCTCGATATTTCGACACGAAAACGACGAATAACTCGAAACGAACTCGTACCGTTCGGCATCCGAGCGGTTACAAAGTTCACGTACACCGAAACGACGTTTCTCTTGAAATAATCATCGACCGTTCGTTGATCGTCGCCCAAGTGGTTACGTAGATTACCGCGTTCCGAACGGATATATCGAAATCGACGACTTCGGTCGCGATTATTGATCGCGGCCCAATCGAAGAACCGCCAAATTTTCGCGCGTTTTTCGAACCGAATTGTTTCGGAGCGTCAAACAACGCGGGACGGTCCGAACATTTCGAACGCGTCCAACGCGGCCAATTCGCCAAACGCAAGTACGCAAGTTCCGAGATCAAAGTGGTCGCGGTCTGGTCGAATATTACGGCGGAATTTCGCGCGAAACCTTTTCAGGGCCGCGATCCCGGGGAGTTGCGCTATTTTCGCGGCGCGGTAACCTCGCGTCCCGCAAAGTCGTAGGGACGCGGTTTTTCGGTTTTTTCGTTCATTTCCAACGGAAATTCGACCCTGGCTAAAGCGAAAATAACACGTTCGTTCGCATCTGGGCTTTTACCGGGCCCTAAGTCGTGTTGCACGCGTGTCGCGGCCACCCGAACAACGGACACACCTAATATGGACACCGAGGATTTCCATTTTTGCGATTCCCGTAACACGCGTGTACTTTGGGAGACTATTGACGACAATAGGCGCCGAGTGGCGATTAGCGAAGCGAAAATAACGTTTTATTTCCGGAACGTGTAAGCGTTATGAGTGCAATTAACGACGCCGCGGCGCCGTGCGCTTTATACGCGACCAACGGACGACACGCGAGAACGTACGTTACACGGAACGAAATTTCCCGTACAAAAATGTACGGCGGTGGTGGCTCCTTACGAATTCATTTCGCGAGACGAACGTTTACGTTAAAATAAAAGATTACGCCTATAGCCGAAATGAAAGATTAGACGTTTTTCGAATTTACCGACGATGATTAGCCAAAATCAAAGAACGGAGTTGCCGAGATGTATCTACGTCGATATGGTCCACACGTACCCCGACGTTGTTAACGTTTCGCTAAGTGGAACACGTGTGGTATTCTAGCGGACGTGTAATACGTTCGACTTCGGTGTCCTTCGACAATAAGCGCGCGAAACACGACCGTGACGGGTTTTCGGGCAATGTTTCCGGGCACGTTTGTACGTTAAACAATACGGCCGTCCTTAACATTACGGGACGATAAACGGCAACTCGATACGTCACATTGGCGAAACTATTGGCTCGTCGTTAGCCCACCGTCCTCTCCGTCACGGGAATAGCTATTCGATTTTCGCGTGTAAAAACGAAAACGTTTTCGTCGGCACCCGCGAAATGTCGAGATAACAACGTCCGACGAGAAGTTTTCGAAAACAAACCGTTACCGAATAACGCGTTCGGATACGCGCCGGAAACATTTCTCCCGTCGCTGGTTCGGTTTTTTGCAGAAAAGTTCCACTCCCTGTGCCCTCTCCCCTCTTCCATTCACCAACGCCGGAGTGTTTTCTTCGCGAATCGATCGAAAACGAATAAAAACAAAAAAAACCAATGTAACCACCGCGCGAAACGCGGTCGGGTGTATGGACTAATTTCGGGGCTACTAAGCCCGCGGCTATAACATCGACGACCGGGATAAGGCGGCGTGCGACGGAAAAGCGGCCAACGTCGTCCGCCGTGACTGTTTATTACTCCTCGGACCGGAAACCGACCTTTCGTATGTGTTACGGTATTACGAACGAAACGCTATAATATCGTCGGTCCCGTTCGCCGTGGGTGGCCGGCCGTGTTCGCCCGACGACGATTTTCGCGCGCGCGGGGAGTTGTTTTCGTTTGTCAATCGTCGCCGCGAGAAATTCGATCGGCGTTCGGTTTATTCGCGAGAAGATATAACGGGCCCGGGCCGTCGTGTACCGACGAAAACGACGAACAGATTAAATATGGAATATCGCGGTAATATATTACCGACCGCGTTTAAACGTCCACCGATATATACGTATAACGTGTAGATTAGGGACGTTTATGAGTTACGACGTGAATGTAGTACACCCGCCGTGAGCCGTTCGTACGAGAAACGATATTGGATGTAAAAATTCCAACGGGTCCGTTCATTTTGACGGCGGCGAACGATTTTGACGGCGGACGAATGTTGTCGGATTACGAAAACCGTGCCGCCAAACGGCCTACGCACGATTTCGGCCGGCCCGGAACGCGGTCGACGGAATCCCGGGCGTGTTTCGCCCTCGAATTATCGGCACCCCGGGCACCGTTTATGCGGCCGGTACTCCTTAGACGGACCGTTCGTTTCGAGCGCGTTTCAGCTGTAGGTCGGGAGGGATGGCAATGTCGATGGGACGTCAGCGAACCGTCGGCGACTACGTGGAAATACGACGTACGCGTGTACGTCCGTTGAAACCGGCCGGGATGTAAACGGAGCCAGCCCGGTTTACAGTTTCCCTCCGTGACGTCATGTGGCCCCGCGTCACAACGGTATCCGTTAACATTTCGAAAAGTCGACCACACCGCGCCCGATCGTATTGTTATTAAGCGCGTATAGTTCCAAGCACGGTCGAGTATATATATATTATGTATCACGCGCGCGTACCGTTTTATTTTGTAGTATTATTGTTTGTTGTTGTAACCGTCGCGCGCTGTGGGCGGAAAATCAGCGACGGAATAAAAACGACCCAAAAAACAATCGGTGGCACGGACGCGAATAATAATATTACGTCGTATCGAACACGCTCGTTGAATATATATATATATACGCGAAAAAAAACCTATTTTTACCCTATTTGTTCGGCGCTTTCGGAACTTTGTTCGACGTTCTTCCTATCAATATTTCGCGCACACCTCGTCGATTTCGTTCGGGTCGGATACAATAGTCGAAAGTGTATAACCGCGAACGTAACGAAAAAAAAACGGTGCGCACACGCCCGCCCGCGTCGTTGTCGCGAAAATCGCTATTGGCTGGCGGCGAAGTTATTAAAAAGTTTCGTTCGGTCTTATCGGTCGATCTCGGGTTGGTTTCTCGACGGATTTGTCGAAATAATAAAAAACAACCGGAAAAACGTTCGCGCGACCGGGAATATTACGCGAAAATCGACGGAACCGTTAACGGGCGACGTGTCGTCTGTAACCGGCGTCCGGTGCCCCGTCCGAGCACGATATAGCGGGACCGTTTTATTGTTTTCGTGCCGGCGAAAGACGGCTACGACGACGAATCGTGCGCGTGTTACCGAAACGACCCCAGTGGCCGGCGCATGGTTGACGGCAGTCCGTTTAGGCGACGCAATCCGGCGTTCGATTTGCCCGCGGCGTTGAAAAGTGCGCCCGACCAATGGCGGCGGCGGGTACGTGGCGGTCGTTTAGCCGAGGAAACGTTAAAAATCGCGCGCTCCGGCCGGAGCGTACTCGTTTACCTCCCATACCCCACGACACCGTAACCGGGCCGCCGTACACAACGCGCGTAATAATATCGTGTACGTGTCCCATGGCCCGCCGACGTCGAATACTTTCCCCAACTAAAACTTCTTCCCTCGTTTATCAATATATACGCCCGCTAATACTTAGCGAATGTATATATATAACTCATCGTTATTAAGTTCGTGTATTGAGGCCCCCGCCTTATTTACGACCCGAATTGATTACTAGGTCAAACTAAACGCACACACCGCGGCGGATATACGTGCGCGCGCACATATATATAATTATACCGTTTCGGCGAATTGTCCGCACCGCGTAATTTCGTCCGTAATTATAAACCAAAAAATACCCGTAACTTGTACAATTTGAATTACGTTCATTTTAAACACTAAACGTACACCGGTAGTACGAAATAATCGAATATCGTCCTATTTCACTCTCTCACACGTCCGTTTTAATTATTTACCTTCTTCGTCTAATATTTGCCGGTCCGAACTCCGTTTATGAACGAAAGGACGTTTTCTGCGGTATTCTGTTTATTATTTTATATTTTTTCTCTCTAATACGCGACATATACCGGACCTCTTTTCGAGACGTTCCTTTTTTTTATTTTTCCTTTTCTTTTCATAATTTTCCGCCTCCCCCCCCCTAACTCCCTCCACCCTATCCACCCCGCACCATCCGCCGTGTTTAATATTATTATTATATTAGACGAGTTCCCTTGAACCTTTCTCCGCCGTGTTTGTCCTTTATATTTTTTCGGTAAAAAAATTACGTTCCGCCATAAGGACCGGAGACGTTTTAGATTTCATTATATATTACACGCGAACAATTCCGCAAGTAATTTGTTCCGGTTTCAAAATCTCGTCATCGTAAACGTTTATAAGACGTTGTACGTTTACCTTTGAATTATAACAATTTTTCGAGAGAAAGATAGAGTAACGCGTTCGCGCAATGCGCCGCAATTTCATTTTTGGCGAAAAATTGTCGAGTCGTTTCCTCGTTACACTCTCTTGTTTTGTGCCAATATTCGAGCTAAATATACTTACGCTATCGTGACGTACGTGTGAACGAAATTTCGTAGTAATTTTCGGGGACCGCGACGATCCCGTAGTAGATTTTATTTCACTCGGTAACACGTTCGGTAGGTACGCGACTAAGTTACACGCAATTTCGTTGGTTCGGACGTCGAACGGAATATATCGTCAATACGGAGGATCAATTACAAATTTCGATTCAACCGAGACGGGGTTGTTAACTCGTAACTCGACGGGCGTCCGGCATCTAAATTACGACGATAAATGTACGGGGCACCGATTAATCGCTATTACGCGTGGTCGAATTTCCGTCGGCGAGCGTAGAATTTGAAAATAAACTATTATTAAAAATTGTTATAACGTTACGTGGCTATAGTAGTAGTAGTTTTTCCACTAAGTATTTTTTAAAACGGATCGTCGAATTATCGAAATCGATTTTCCCGCTCAGAAAAACCGAATAATCGCAACTCGGATGATCGAAAATTCGTCGTCCGTTAGGTGGAATAAAACGTTATATCCGGCCACGGTTCGGTCGACGCGCTCACGGCGCTTCCGGTAGGCAATACCGATACAATTCTGCGTGACCGACGACTTCCGTATACCTAGTGGTGTTTTGGGGTGGATGTTGATGAATAGTGGCGGCCGCGGTCCGGACGATATTTTATTATCGGACTATAATATTATCGTCGGACGTTTTTCCTCCGTACACCTTAAAAACGCTAGTAATAATTTATTTTAATTAATTTATAACGGGACGAATCGAAAACGGGTACGTGCCCGAAACCGCGGGCGCGTTAATAATTAAAACTCGCGAGCCGTAAAAAAACAGTTCACCGTTAGAATAGCAACGGCACGTGAAACGGGTTTGTAGAGCTCGGCCAAACGGGCCCCGCGTTGAAAAATGTATCGGAATCCGGGCCCTTATTGACGGTAGTTTATTCGAAAACGTCGGTAACCAAAAAAAGATAACGAAAAAAATGGGACGCGGGGCGGACCATTGTTTAGGTCCCCGTTTTTTTATTTCGTTCGCGACGTAAACTCCTACGAAAGGTCAACGTTTTTACCCTCTATACGACGCGTTTACGTTAGCTTCGTAAATTAACGCCGTTTATGTAAATCGCCATTTTAATTTACGCCGTTCGCCGGCCAATAGTTTATTATTATTTTTTAATAAGTTTTGAAGACGGCCAAAACGACAATAATATAATTACTTCGAAAATAGAGCGTTTTCCTTAATCGTCGCGCGAACGGTCACGTCGGAAAGGCGGACTTCGCGAAGCGTTTAAAAAACCGTACACGGGCCGTGTTGTCCGGCGTTTCTAATTCGGGTCCGTCGTACACGCTCCCGTGACTGTCGCGGTAAACGTCAGCACCGAACCGACGTACTGGTCGCGTAATAATTTTCGGAAAAGCCGCGATTGTCGACCGGACGTTCGAACGATCGCAACCCGGGGCGGAGGGTCCGCACGAGCGACGCGAACGCCGTCGTTATCGAACAGCCGGGGACGGTCATTACCGTAAGTGAGCGATATTGATTGGGCGGTCCCGCGCTGATTCGAACGCTACACGCTCCGCTTTCATCGCGCGGTCGTCCGTGCATTTCGAGTTTGGTCAAAATGGACGAAAATAATTCGGTGCTCGCCCGTAATTACCGGCGTACGTTACGGACGTTCCCGACCCATGTGCTTGTGCGGCGCGCTCGTCAGTATGGCCCGACTTTCCGCGTACGAAACGCGCGCGCTCGGAACGACCGCCGAGGACGTGCACGGGTCGCGCGACTAGCCGAAACGCGGACGGCTATACCGTAATTACACGCCGCCGACGACGGGAACCGACAATCCGGAAAATGAAACCAAACACCAAAGCGTCGCGGACGGACGGTTTCATGAACCGCGTTCTGAAATTAAAAGCGATTAAAATCGAAATTAATTCGCGTTCGTAAGGGAAGCCGGTTGTCCGACGGGTATATTTTATTCGACGCCGTTTTAGTAACGCGAAAAAAGAATTCCGCGGCAGATTGTATCTCCGATAATAGCGGGCGCCGTGTTTTTTTTTCCGTTTAAAACGACGCGCATTTACATTGTGCATATATTATAAACACTACGCGCGTACGAACGGAATAGGTATATTAAAACGTTTAATGAAATAGTCGCGTAATCCGAGAGTCGCACGGTTCGTTCTCCCGAGCGAGGTGATGATACACGGTCGATGACGTTTCGACATTACAGTCGCCACGGCGTACCTAACGCGCTATATCGCGTCGTGTGTAAATGGATATTTTTTTATTTATAAAAAAAATCGAAGATACTTTGAATTTTCGAGAAAAACCGACGAACGCTTTTTCGTCCGGCCGTAATCGCCACCGGCGAATTTCACCGGGCGGCGTATGACAATGAGCGCGTATAACGTGATTGATACAAACGACAAACGGCAGCCGCCTATATAGATGGGGCGACGAGGCGACAAAAAGCGTACGGCCAAAGTGTTCTTAAAATCATTTCGGCAACTTGGAAATCATTAGTCTCGAGAAAATGTCGGCAAGTGAAAGCGGTTGAAGCCGAGGAGACGGTTGGTGGCTGTGCGGTTACGGTGGCGGCGATAATGGCGGTGGCGGTGGTAACGGCGGCGACGGTTGCTGAACGAACGAGATGAAAAGTGGGCCGCCCGAATCAAAAGGGCGTAAGTGAATGCGTAAAGTCAAAAAAGCGGAAACAAAAAGGCCGAAGGTAAGAGCGCCAGGGGAAATTATATTACTAACGCGTCGATCATTTTATACGGCCAAATAGGTATTCGATCATCCGTGCGGTTTCTTGATAACACCGTCTTAAACCATTAGGTCAACATTTAGCGGGGCCGTAATTACGCGCGCGGCGGTTATTTATTCGGTTTTTGGACTACCGGCGTAACAACAACGACGTTAATCGAACACGAATCGGTTCGCGCGGATTATTATTTACGTTCCGCGCGAGTGATTCCGCCGAGTTCGGCCCTTAACAACGTTTTGTAAGGCTGTTGTTACGTGCGACGAAAAAACGTACGCGTGTCATTTACGAATTCGATCGAATCGTATTTTCGCCCGAAAAGTTCGTTTAAAAAACGCGTTTGTACGTCGAGTTTGATACTAACGTTCGTCTCGCATTCGAGTAGTGGAACATTAGACGTTGCTACTACTACGTCCCGTCGTGATTACCGAGAACGAAATTTCCGGTCACAGTTTCGGTAGTTATTTTGTAACAACGATAAATACAGAGTTTCGCGAAAGCCAAAGAAACACGTTCCTATTTTGAACTCGTTCTAAACAAACAACGTTTCGAATCCGTTTCGTATCCGGTAAATGTTTCGTCCAATTGTCTATATTTATTTACCGACGGGACTAAACCACGATATCGTAAAGTAACGAAAAAAACGCGAAAGGAAAATGTATATATATATATATATACGTTTGACAACGGCGACGGGTAATTAATAAATAATAATGACGTAACTAATTACAAGTACTTGATAAAAAGGGAGAGCAACCAAAAAAGTACTGCATTCGAACGAGTTAACGTCGAGTGCGTTCACTATCCGATTGCGCGATGAATTGGTTTTGTTTTTTCGCGTAATACCTACCGAACCGGTACGAAAATCGACTTGAACGTTCCGTACGGTGTCGGTTAAAAACAACATAAGAACTTCGTAGACCCATGACTGAAAGCGGCCCAGAGTGAATGCTTTGGACGGCGGATAACGTACGGTTACAAACCGTACGTTTTATGATCGTTTATGTATTCGTTTCGGTTGTCCGTGTGCGGCTACGTTCCGGTTGTATTTCTCGTGTACGACGTTCGTCCGGTGACGAACGAACCAAGGCGGACGATCGAAAAAACAAACGCCCCGGTGGCCGTGGTACAGCCAATTGGACGGCAATCGGTAGTAGCGGCGGGACGAGTGGCGAAAATGACGAATTTCTAAGGAAAAGCCTCGCCGCGGGTTATCCGATTGAAAAAAGCCGAATAAGTAAAAAATTGCGTCCACTCTATTAGCGCGACGATTAGATTCTTTCTTTTTTTTTTTTTTTTTTTATCGCGTTTTCCGAAACTCAATCAATCATTGACGGCGTTGCAGACGCTTTTTGTCCCGTTCTAGTAAATAATCGATCAAACGTCGGGAGAACTATATTTTAAAAGTTGTCCGCCGGCGCTACGTTTAATAATTCCTAAACTATTATTAAACCGAGAAAGTAAAACTTTACTCCGATCGAACGGAACGTTCGTCGTACGCCGGGAGTTAATCGACGTATCGTTTACGCTCAAACTCCATCCAGTTCGATTCGGAAAAAAATAGAAATAATTCGCCGGCTGGCGAATTAAATACGTACATAGCGGTACGAAAGGGTTGTTGTATTGTTTTGTCGCGAAATCCCTGTAAACTTTCGATCGCGCCTACCACACACCCGACCGTCGTTATTGTTGCGACGTCACCCAATATCCGTCCCTCGTCCCCGGCGTCAATAAACGTTCGCATTCCGCACTTGTTTAAAGGACCCACTAGTTTAAAGGGTCCGCGTCTGAAAATATTAATTATCTAAAATACGAAGCGTCGTCGGCCAACGAACCTCGGCAATATCGCTTAAACGGAATAAATAAAACCGGTATACGCTACGTATTTTAGACGGACGACAAAAAACGCGTAATTAAACGCCGTCCGAATAAAGTTCTCGAGACGAAAGTACGCTCGAGCCACTCGAATAACGCGCGAAATTTCACGATTTATATTCTTCGAACTTTACCGCGTGTTTTTTATATATATAAGCGTAAAATATTTTCGAAAACGTCTACGGACCACCGAACGCCCGTGTCTCCGGGCCACGCGAGATTTAAAAGCCCACGGCGATATCGTCCACGAAGAAATCATCGTCCGACCGGAATTTCGAATTACTTACGAGAACGTGCGTGAAATGGGTTCGCGCGCTGTCGGCCTTACGAAACGATACGAATTCAACGTTACGGCGTAGAAGCGGTACACTGGAATTGGGTTTTTGATTCTAAAACCGTTTCGATTAAACGCCGTCGGGGCTGATCGCGTTGGCGTACTATTTTCCGAGAGAATCGGATCGGAAACATGAAAACGTTCGCGGACAATTGGCGCCTGGGAACAGACGATCCGTTACGGACGATACCCATCCAGCGGCCGGTATACTACATGGCGATTAACTAGAAAACACGTCGCCGACCGACGCGTTCGGACTTGTAAACGTATTATTGTTTCTTTTCAAACGCGCACACGACCGTAGACATTATCGTCTCAGAACTCTACACGTCCGTCGAATCTATTAACGTTCCGAAATCCTCTAGTCTGCGCCGTACAATTCCGCGGCTCTCACGACACACGGCCGTCGAATTCGCACCGTCGTACCGAAATACCGGCCGAGTACAGTTCACGGGGGCCATCACGGGCGCGTCGCGTTTCCGCGCGATTCTACACCACTCGGGTAATATTATTACGAAAATTGCACGCACGCGCGGTCGTCGCTAAACAACTCGCCGGCGGTCGTGAAATATTATCAATTAGGCTCGTTCCGAACAATAAATACGCGTATACGCGTCTCCCCGTACGGGCGGAACGGTTTTTCGACGGTGGAAAAACTGTAGCCATTGTTCACGGAACGCGCGTCATTTACGGGCTAAATCGATTTACGCGATAAAAAAGTGTGTATAATTCATTATTCAATAGCCGCCTTCCCGTCACAAAAACGTTAAGGTTTTTTTTTCCATAATTATAAAAACCTATTACAAATTCGCAATGTCCCACGAGTTCGTTTGTTAAAATTAAATATTAATTTACGTCGCGTTTTTTTTTTTAATTCTTTTTAATTACCGAAGTGTTTTTATTCGTGAAAATAATAATAATTATTTTTTAAATAATTCGAAAACGAAAAAATTCGAACGTAACGAAGATAACGTGCGCGCGCGTGCAACGTGAATAGCCGTCTAAATTGCCGCGGTTTGTTCGGCGGAATTTTAATACCGGAAAACCAGGCTTATAATTAATTTACGTTCATAACCGGTTTTGCCGTCGTTACGAATTACGCTGTCCGCACTATCCAAATACCGACCTACAGGTTTATCTATTTTCAAAAACGAAAACAATTTGAAAAAAATGTTTAACAAATCGTTGTTTTAACGAATGTTATACTTCGTAATTTATCGAAAAAATTGGCCGAATTTCGAAGTACCTTAATAGTTCCTATTAGGTAATTAGTTCGGCGTACCCGAAACAAAAAAATTGTCAATATCGAAGTTATACGTAACAACGTTGTAGTATCGATGAATTCGACATTTGCGTATAGTTTTCGACCGGACGCCCGCCTGACGACGAAGTGTGGCGATTACACGGCTATTTAGAACAAAACCAAGAGCCGACTATCCGAATACGTCGCGGGAAACGTTTCTCTGCGAATTCGGTAACGATAGCGAGACGCGTAATAGGTTAGGTCACGCGAGTCTTGCGCGGCGTACGCGTTTACGAATCGCCGTGACGACTTACGTTTCGGACGACTTACTTCGGCGTCCAATTTTACTAAACAACGATTGTTCGGCGTAACGGACGCTTGCGGTTAACTACGCGTTTGCTCCGCGCTATTTCCGTACGCTCGACGTGACCACCGGGAAAAATCGGAAAACCGTTTCATTTAACGATTTTCACCTGGCCGTCCGTCGGCGATTTCGTTTATAGGAAAGTCGTGGACAATAAACGCACCCGAAACGTAATAATCGATTTTTCCACCGGCGAGTGTAGCGCGCGTTAAGGGTTGTCCGCGTAAATTGCTCCGAAACGACAAAATTCGATAACGCGTCGGTAAAAAGTTAACGCGATACTACCAATTCGAATTATTATCATCGATCGTTACGCACGACGCCATTAAATCGACGATTTACGCGAGCCCAAAAGTAGTAGTTAGTTGCCTCCATTCGTTCCGCGCTGCGTGTCATTTTGCGTTCATCTCGAACGGGACGGAAATTCTCGACTACGTACCCGCTAAAATCGTACGTCAGTTTCGGTCAATTAGCCGCGGTGGTTGTTCGAAGTGGAACGGACGGCGTTTGAGCGAAAACGAATTAGAACGAAAGTAAGCTTCGTAAACCGGAGCGGACTATGGAATTATGGAAACACGGCCGGATTATCGGATGCCGGTGATGGGGGAGGATCCGTTGGTTCAATTTTTCCGGTCACCGTAAGCTTTTACGCGGCGCGTTAATCCGCCGACCGGCGAACTTTGTGTCAAAACGGTAACGTAAGGCGAACCGTTCGTGCATAAAAGACCGAACACACGCTCTTCCACATGTATATATATATGTGTGTGTGTGTGTGTGTGTGGCCGACATTACGAAGCTCACCGTGACTCTCGTTCGTGGCGTATCGTAATTGTCGACGACGTTGTTTCGTAAGTGTTCGAGCGTTGTCGGGTCCGACGACGACGGTATTCCGTTTTGTCCGAGTGAAACATTTGTGAAACCCTCCCCCCCTCTCCCATCCCACCGTCATTCGGTATAACGAAACGCGTACGACCGAGAACGTTAGTCGGCGGCGTAACTTTTCGCGATCTCCGCTAAACCGAAATCGTTCGGTTTCGTTTCCGCGCACAAACGCGTTACGTACAGCCGCGTAAACGCACTCGAGTGGGTTCGTCGAGCGAAACGGAAAAGTCGGAAAAACGCGCGTACCCGACGCGAAATAAAGGACGAAACGAACCTGATTTTTATCATCGTAGACGCGTTACGGCGATGAGCGCGCGAAATCCGAACACGGACATCCTCTACGGTTCGTTCGTCTCGAAAATCGGTCGGTCGGTACGCGCGCTAGCCTACGGCCGGCAATTTTCGCCGCACCCGGCGGCGTAAAAGTCGAACGCGATCGATTCGGCGGCACCCCTCGCCGACAACGGACGCGCGCGCTAATCAAAGGCTCGACCTACGCACGGTTGTTCCGCTAAACCGTACCGGCTACGACGGCCGGCGATCCAACCGGGGGATACTTTCGAGGTTCATAAACGAACCGAATACGAGTGTCACGTAGTGTACGTGTGCGTGTTAATGAAACTAGACGTGACTCGACGAAACAAACAAGGAACAAAGACAACGCGGACATTTATTATCCTTAGAACGGTATCCACTGGAGGGTCGTCGGAAATATCGTTGAAAAAACGGCGTCGATTATTGTAATTCCCGGGGCGTCGGGCGAACGGGAACGTTTTGGAAGTCGTGTGTTTCCGTTTAACGACGGAGAAAAGGCTAACGGACACGTTAGCGGGTACGCAATTCGCCACCAAGTCGCGTCGCCCGACCGATACTAAAGTTTTCCCGGCGCGCCGGTCGCGGTTTCAACCTTAAACCTCGCGCGGGTAGTGTGTCACTTCGGTTCGAATTTCTAACGCGACGGTAGCACCCGCGCCATCGGCGTTCTCGTCGTACCGAAATCCCCCGGGGCCGGCCGGAGACGAATACGCCGCGATTATTTTCGGCCATTGGTATTGTACTCGGCCCGTGTCCGTTTCGTCGTTCGCCGGCCGAAATGAATACGTCGTTTGCGTCCGCGTCTCCGCACCGGCCGTTTGCCGCGTACATTTTGCTGACGTACACCGGGCCGTTTTGGAGTGTACGCGCGCCGTGGTCGGTGAAGGGCAATTTCGCGCCGCGCGTTTCCGTTGTAACAAATTTACGGTGCGCGCGTGCGATGTTCAAAATCTCGTCTCGGGTCAGAAACGAGTAACGACGACGTTTTTACTCGATGTCTCAGCGTGCCCAATCCAGGCTCCCTCGAAATATTTCCAAATACGGTCCCGTCCGTTAAATTTCTCTATACACGCACGCACACTACGGTCGTGGCGCGCGTACGTTTCGTTCGCGAATTTTCGTCGTAGGACGTGTACGGGGCAATTCAAATTTTTCGTCCGCCGACGATTTCGATACGTAATAAACGTGTACGCTTTTTTGGATTTTTCCGCGAACGGGTGAACGCTGGTAGCGAGTATGTTGCGGTGGAGAGGGACGGGTGGATGGCGACGTGACCGTCGGCATTTACGCGTCACCACCGCCGTGTCGGATACGTTTCACGATCGCGGTGATTTATCGTTATACACGTGGCGAATGTAACGGCGTCGATTACTCGGCGAACACGTTTCGTACGGCTAATTACCGTTTTGTATACGACGGCGTCGTAAATATGCCAACGGCGGACGGGCGGTGGTCGAACGTGATACGGAATACCGTCTCAGGGATAAACGTTCGTTCGGAGCGAATTTCGGTAGACGTTTTCCGTGCGCGATCCACCGCGTTCCCCGACCGTACGACACAAACCGCGGGACAAACGACTCGCCCGTCGCGGACGGCGCACACGTGCCCGGCAAAGGCACAGAAATACCACGTGGGATGATCGGCCACAGTCCGGGACACGACGGGCGATATTCGTGGACGATTCGCGACGACGGTGAACCCGCGGACACACGTACGTGTAACGCTATCAAATGATCGGGTACGAAACGAACGGATCGTTGTCGAAAATGTCCGACTACAATCGTTCGCGGGCACGTTTGCAAATCGTTCGATCGCGATCGGTGCGACGGGCAAAACAACGAAAGGTACGACGGAACGACGGACCCGAGCGTTCGTTCCCAATGGATATTCGTTATAGCGAATAGGCCGTACGTACGTTTTTCGTTTTTTTTTTTTTTTTTAACGATTCCGCCGTATCCGTTGACCGCGAACATTTAGCGAAAAACGAATAACGGTGGCGATTACACGTGGCGTGGAAATCCGAAACCGGAACGCGGCGAACAAAGGCTGGTCGACGCCCGAAAATCAATTTCAACTAATCGTCCGAGTAACGTTATGAAATTAGTTTAGCGTATTATCGGCAACGAACTTTGATATATATATATATAACGTGTAACGCGAGCGTCGCCAACAGAAATGGTCCGGTGGTTATCGGCGCGTGCGAGTCGATTCTGTAGCTGGTGGTCGGAAGGGTTCGGGGTCAGTCGCTAATAAATAATTGGACGGACACGGGGAAGGGTGTATACGTTTCCGGTCGTAAATTTACTAATTGTTACGGAGCGCAAACGCCGCACAATACCGTCGGCCGATCTAACGGAACGTTTCGCGAGACGAATAATATATTTATGTACGTATATAACTGTATTATTGTTTGTGAACGGAGTTAGGATTTATACAAAAACCGTTTCTTCCGCGAGATTTCGGACCACAAAATAGCCGTCTCGGTAGACCGAACGACGCGTAAACGGCGGGTACGGTTAGGTTCGGGACGACCGTAACTTCGTTCTAAATTAAACGATTACCGAGAGCGGCCGGAGATCGTTTTTTCGTTCGCGAGTTTTCGTTAATTTTTTTGTCGCGACGTCGTCCTCGTGGTCGACAATCCTTTTGGATCCGAACGGTACGTGCGTAAGTAGGACGACAAAACGTTCAAAAGAAACCACCGTAGCGTGCGTTTAGCGTCGGTACGATACGGTTAGAGCGCGTTTGTTCTCGTTCGGCGGGACGTTTCATTGTTTTTCGTCTATCTAAAAACGGCGTATTATTTAATCGCGGTAGTATTAATTTTCGAAAACGATCTCCATCGGACATTGCGCGGCGGTGTCGGCGCGTACTAATCATTTTGCGCATTCTCCGCGGGCAACGAAATTCGCCGTTAAATGCAACCGTTTCGTAACGGATCGAGTTGGACAAGCCCGGATCGTCGTTTGCGGAGGTCGCGCCATTTTCGATATTGCCGAGATAAATCGGTTTACCGGCGGCTTCGTCCAAAAACGAAATTCACCGCGCGTAACGTGACGACGTGCGCCGGTGTTTGGCACAGGTGGCGCGGATACGGGTGTGCAGATGCGAGAATTCGAAACGCGCGAATCGCGGAAACGACGGTTTCACCGCGTCGGCGGTTGGTTACGTTACAGTTTCACGTCGTCGCGAAAGTATACGTCGTTTTTTACGAAAACAAAAAACTAATATTCGTAAAAACGAACCGTTTGTTCGTCGCGTACGATTTTTCGGCCGAGCCGAAACTACACCACGAATTCGTTTATTACGGACGCGGCGATAGCGAAATCGAACGCGTCCGATATTCGCTATAATCGCCGCGCGTAAATAATATTATTCGCCCGGTCCGCGTAATACGCGTCGCCCTTATATTTTAATAAACGTCGCCGTCCGCCCGACCTTCGCGCTCGTCTACATTGACACGTTATTGTATTACGGTCGTTGCAGGCCTCTCCGTCTAGTCAATAAACCCGCCTCCCCTCCCGTTGCCGCTAACGCAAACCCCCCCCCAGCCCACGCGCCTGTTAGCCAGACGTGACGAGAATCGATCGAACACGGCGTTTTCAATTGCATTTCCCCGAGTACGTTTTCGCACGCGCTACACGACTGTACAAATATTGTAAGCGCGCGCGCGTTTTTTTATTCGTCCGGCGCGCCCCTTCTACCGGCGCGTGTATTTCGTTACAACCGTCGATTACAAATTTCGTACATTTTAAAACGATTTAATTTACGCATTCGAACGTGTGTCGGATCTTGGGCGCGTGTGGTCCGTACGAACATTACCGTTACGAACGAAATCCGGAGAAATGTTAGACCGATCCGAAAGTAAACACGAAACGATTATCGGTAGCGCGACGGCGTTTCCGGGCACGCGAAAAACGATCCAGCGCGAGATCGTTGACTATCGTCACGTCATCAGGTGCGGGTACACCAGAGTGTTATGCCTCCTCCCCCCCCCCAAAAAAAAAAATAACCGAATTTCGTTACATTTAATCGAAATGACGAAAAAAACCGTCTTCGCGTAAATCCTTCTCCGACGATCGTGTGAATAAATTGTTCCCGTCGCGCGGCGCTCGTATTACTTCGGAGAGCCAAATGATTGACGAGTGTAGTAGACACTTCCTTTCTCTCCGCGATAATTTCGGTACGTTCCGCTAAATTCGAAAAACGCGACGAAGTCGTTTCGGATGGTCACGACGAACGGGGCCGCGTTAACTCTCTCGTCTACTAGAAAGTCCGGGAAACGCGCGTGTGGTGCCGAAGACACGCCATTACGGTCACATTATCCGCGCGCGGCGTCCGTCGGCAACGACCATACCCCGACCGCGTTCAACCGGACCGCGTCCTACGTAGGTTCGGGTCGAAAACGGTCCGAAAAACGACTACGCGTTTTTCGAACTAGCGACGGCCGTGCGCAGCGGTGTACGACACCGCGGGAAACGTGAAAATCGACGCGTCCTACCGGCCGTCGATTATTTTCGCCCCCACGTTCGTCGGTACGTGCGGCGGACTGTTCCGCGGTACGAGCCAATCGTCTCGTCGGGAAGAACGCGTGTTCGGCCGACAATTTCGTGCGTATACACGACGTCGCCGAGTTTCGACGATGAATCTCCCCCTTCACCAGCCCACACCCGCCAGCCCGGCGGCCGTACGTCCAACGTAATTTAAGGCCTATTTGTCTTGGACGATATGACGTTTCGAATCTTCGGGTCCCTCGCCGCCATTCCCCTACACCACCAAAACTCATACAACATACACCCTCTACCACCACCACAACCGACAACACGCGTTTGGTACACCGACGGTAGTAATAATAATAATATATCTATAGGCGGGCACGCACGCGCGTTTAGTTTATCGATCTAGTTGTCGAGATACTACCCTTGAGTGCGGGAGGGACGACGGGATGGAAGGGGATTGAAAAGAATAATATTGACGGGTCGGTTATAAATCAAAAACGTTTTATATAAATTTCCCCCAACACCCCTGATCATTCCCGACCGGTGTACGCGTCACGCGGGGTTTTTTGATAGACGAGGGCGGCGGCGGCGGCGACGCTTTCCCGACGGTCGGTACTCTGCGCACACGCGTTCAAGCACCCGGCCCGGTCGGCGGTTCGGTTTTTCGAAAATGGAAAAATCGACTCGACGGACGGACACATGTCCGCCGTTCCGTTTGGTCCGAATTCGTTACGGAGGACGCGCGATAATAACGAAACGTATTTGGTTTGTTTCGTTTATCGTACCGGACACGTAACGGTACGAGGAGTGAAGAGGTTCGCCACACACGAGTCTGGTCGCGCCGGTATGTTCGCCATACCGAACGGTATGCGCGCCGTTTCGGTGGCACCTAACGACCACCGTCGATTCGCGCGCGTTCGGTTCGCGCAATCTTCGTCGCCGGCAACAGTACGCCAACTGTCGGGCGGTTAAATTCGGAAAGTTTACGGGTCGCTTCCGTTTGTATCGTCGTGTGTGTACGGTGGTCACCGTTTACGACGGGAGAACGTTTTACGGCGTAAAGTCGTTCCCGAATTTCGCAGCCGCGATTTGTACGTACAGTCACGAAATAGTATTTTTCGCTTAGGATGTGGCGCGTGGTCGGTGCACGGCCAACGACGGTCATCGATCCTTGTCCCGTCCCCGCTACCGAAAGCACCGGCGCCAGACCGAAGGGTGTGAGGAGGAGCCGTCGAGCGTCGGTTTCGAAGACGGAATTATTCTTTTAAAATTACACGTCACGAATCGGTTGTGCTCCGTGTACGCGAATTGGCACCAAAAAATGTGCGCTTTAATCACACGCGGTACTACCACAGCGCGACCCCGTGAACCTCATTTTCCACTAGAGTTCCGTTTTATTCGTCGCACAAACGGCATTCCCGTAGTTGTTCAATTATCGTTCATCGGGCGCGTTCCCACCACAGCCACGGTACCGAACGTTCGTTATTGCGTAAAATTCAAAAACGTGTTCGCCGATTGGCCGGTTTTAATAAAAAATTTTTGAAAATATTCGCGTCGTGACGGATTTCGGTAATATTTGTGCGTGCGTGATTAGTGAGGGACAAAGGTGCGGCGGTTGGTGACGTGGACGTATCGATCTCGCAATTATACATTTTACGCATATATTTAGTTGAGGATTACCATAATTCTCGTGTACGATACATAATATACGCCGGGCGCGTGTTCGGGAGTAATGCGACGCGATCGAGAGCGCGCCGCGGAATTCGTTTCTATCAATTTTCGGGCGATCTCGCGCGCACGAACCGCGGACGCCGAAACCTTATCCACGGCGCGCGCGAAATTAAAATTGCGGAGACGTTTCGCGCCCGGTCGTTTAAGCGTCGCTGAATAAAACATTCGTCCGGCGGCGCGACAACGACGCGAATGTAAATAGACAAGGTTGACAAAGTGAAATGTAAGAGCGTTTATTTTAAGTAATGAAAGTTTTATGTAAATCGCGTTACGCCGCTTGTCTATTCTACGACCGCGAGCCCCGCGCAACTATAAATATATGTGAACCGAGTACGATTTATTATACCTATCGGACGCGAAGAACCCGAACAAACAACGTACCACCCAGCCGTCGAACGTCGCGGCGAGCACTTTACCCCTCCGCCGTTTACGGTTTCGGGCGAAAAGCAAACGAAAAAACTGCGCGTTCGAACGTACCGAGCCCCGTTTTCGACCTACGAACTATTTTCGGAACCGCCGTTCCTGCGATAGTTCGATACGCTCGGGACGTCGACGGTCCGAATAAAGCGCGGCGTTCGCCGTCGCGAAGTTACGAAACGCGGCCCGATATACCGAGCCAACGGTAAAAAGGGAACCGACGTCGGCGATTCGACATAGTTCGTACGCGGAAACTAGGAACGTATTTTTAGATATTGTCGAATCTACGGGGAAACGCCCTCGAATTCGGCCGTATTCGAAACCCGTTATTGTTGCGTCTGTGGCGGGTGGTAGAGGATCGGCGTTTTAATTAAACGCGCGTAACTACGCGTAATGTTAAACGGGCGCGTTCAAGAAATGCTTTTAGTGCGTATCCCGTAATCCGAAAGCGTATTTATACGGACGGATATACACGTCGCGTTGGAAAAAACCTCGGACAGGTGGATGGGACAGACGCGTACTATCGATATTATTCGCGATCGAACGAAAATATATGGCGTACGGAAAACGGCGTCGGCTCGGCGGACACGAATTATTGTATCGTCGCCTCGACGAGGGCGTTTTATTGCTCTCAAAACCATTTTCGGTTTCGTTTCCAACATCCCGCCGCCGCCGCCGCCGCCACACCTACACCTAACATCCGTCCGCGAAACGACCGAAATAATTTCCGTAACCGACCGCTACGTAAAGTCTGGCCCGACGTTATGACGCGGGCGCGGGGTCCGCCCGAGTCGCCGAAGTTCGCCGTCGCGTACTATACACGTTCGTTATTGTAAAAGTTCGAAACCCGAGGTACACCGCTGGCCCGCGCCCTCGCCCGTTGTTCACCCGTCGGCTCGAACTTTCGTCGCGGTCGTTCTGCCTCGGTGAAGATCAAATGCCCTTTAGTGTAATCCAAACAAACGCCATTGTTGACGTAACGAATTAAGTAGGTATTCGCGAAAACGGGACGGGGCTGCGGAACGGGCGTATATAATGGCGGAATGAAAAAAAAAAAAACGTTAACGGGTTTTTTTCGCCGTTTTAAAATGGCGAGAACATCACACGCACACGTCACGGGCGAGAAAATTCGGGCGTTTTTTCGCAATTTTTACGAAAAATGGTAAATTTCGTTCGATACGACGGATTTTGCGCGCAGAAAATTCGTGATTTTCAATAACGTCGGACGTGTGCCAAAAAGTTCGCTCCGAAACCTAACCCGATACGCAATTTACGCTCATACGCGTAACAACGAAATATTCCGCGAATACGGCCGTTCCGAACGCGACGAAATCGTTCACGGAACGTACGAATAACACGCGAACCGCCGGTACGCGTCCGCCAAAAACCGCCAATTTCGTTACGGGCGACGGTATATCGGGCGCGCGTAGACGACGACGATCGACCAGTAGGACCACGCGCACGTTTTCGAGGTACGTACGCCGCGACGATTTCGGCGTGGAAAAACGTCGTACGAGGTGCCCGAAAAGCGCCGAGTTCGAAGCGTCTCCCATTCCGCGTGTATCGTTTAAATCCGTGGCCGTTACTAAAACGGCCCGAGTTCTTTTCCGAGCGTGACGATCGAAAACGTACACACGCACACGCGTATACGCACACGTGAACGTATTTCGAAATCGGACGTTCGGTGCGCCGCCGCGACGTCTCCGTAAAAAAAAAAACCAAAAATTATATACGAATTTTTCTAAACCATATTCCGACCGTGTTTACCGACCATTCGCGTATTTCCTCGAGTATAATTCCTATCTTATTTTATATTCTCCTATCCGATCGTAAACGTATACGTATATAAATAGCGCACACTCGTAACCCACGCGTTACGCGTGTACATATATATATATATATATATAGGCAGATACTTCGGGGTTCTCTCTGTTCCCTCACACCAGCCGACCGACACCTTGCCAGGCAGACGGCCGTCGTCTCCGGTCTTTATACCTCCGACGGTCCCGGAAACAAACGAAAAACTACCGCCCTTAATCTCTCGTCGTACAAACAAACGCCACGATCCTTTAATAACGCGCGCCAATTGTGTTCGTACATAGCCGTCGTACGTCGGATTCTTATCCCTCGTGCGCGCGGTTTTTCGTCCCGTACAATAAAACTCCGTGCGCTAATCGTACCGCGTTATTACCTACCGTCTCTCCTTTCGTTCCGTCCCGAGGAGGACGAGCGCCCGCCCGTCTAGACGACGGGCGATAAACCGACGCGTATAAAACGGTCGTTAGGAGCGCACGGCGATACCGTCGGATATTTTGTGTATTTAATAACTTATTTTTTCCGAAAGTAATTTATGTGTTCGTCTCGCTCGGGATTTATGGCCGTGGGAGAGCCGTTCCTCTGTCCGCGTCCCCGACTATATACGCAATTGTTTTTATGCAAACGAAGTTAAAAAGTGTAACGGGACGATAAAGCAGTTTTTGCGCGCCCGGAATGACCCCCGGAAGAACAATTTTTCTACTTAATGGCCCTCGCGCGCCCGTACGTATTCCGAGTAATAATTTCGAGCGAAAAACAACAACAACAACAACAACGACGACGACGACGAGTACCGTAAATGTTTTCTTTCTGTTTAAGAAAATCGTGTTATTTGGATGGTGGGGTAGGGGGACGGGAAAACTATTATTCCGGCGTTTTTCGATACCCTTCTCCGTACGAGACAACGGGACACACGCGCGAATATCAACGAAGTATCCCCGGAGTGACATATTCCGTACGAAATTTCGAAACGAAAATGTCGAAGTATAAAGCGACGTACCAGCGTTTCGGAGCTTTTCTCGGGAAATTACGATTATCCACGGAAACCGCGAGATCGGAACGACGCGAATGAGTTGTTCGTTGTTATTGTATTGAAATTCGTGCGTGCGCCGTGTAATTTTCGGGACAAAAAATGGATTATAGGAACATTCGCGGCGAGGACGCGAATACGTGAAAAACTGTCCAAATGATTACGAAACGTTTGGAAACGGAACAAACGGGAAAACCGTTCCTAAACGATTGGCGTTATTGCCGTCGATTAGAAGGAAAATTCGATATTATTTCGATACTCCCGAATACGCTCGGAAGGTACAAAAGACCCGCGGACCCAGCGATTTGGGCGGGAAAACGTTTTTTTCGTTCGAAAACGACGTTTCCACAACCTCGGTGTTGGCGGACGATCATCGTGCGTACTTACCGAACGGATAACGTCATCCGCCAATGAGTCATACCGGTATGACACTGCGGCGATCGACGCGTGCCCCCGCAATAACGGACGTATTTTAACGAATTATTTTTAGAATTTCGCCGTCGCCGTCTCTCTAATATCGAATTCCTCAATTTTTTCGTTTCGTATTGACCGTTGTTCGAGCCGTCTTCAAAATGGACGGACGGTGCTGATCGTTACACGGACATTTCCAATACGTTCGTAGGACAGACGGCGCGAGATTCCACTTAGCGCGTACGTTACGAACATCGTAATAAATAAACGGGTTTAGATGTCACAAAAAAAAAAGAAAAAACCGAACCAGAAAGGTCGAGTATGGGAGTTTCCAATAAGAGGGCCCCGTCGAAGCAAAAAAAAAAGGCGACTACCCTTTGGCCCAAGACGTACCGCACACCCCAGAAAAGCGAACTTATTACGACTAATGAAAAACACATCGCATGCAATTCAGCAGGGATACGGACGGCGTCGTAGTGGCAACAAAACGGTTCCGACTACGGTGAAGAGTCACGCTCGAACAACACGGAACACGGGCGATTGTCGTCAGTGAAAAACCAATCGTTTTTGTGCGCCCGTAGTGATTATATAACGCCGAAGTTTGTATCGGCATTTTAGAACGCGTTCGGAAATTACGTTGGGTATACACGATCGAGTGTCCCGGAGCGTTATCGCGCGCGAAATTTTTTAATTTTAGCCCTTCGTTACGAAATCGCGTAAAAGAAAAACGTAATTATATTTCGTACGTTTTTCGTGTTTACTTTTCGTATTTTACGGTTTTTCATTCCGCTCCGTGTCCGACGACAAAGGCTGTAATAAAACAGGGACGACACCGTCGTCGGCACGCTAAATACGATTTCGCTTTTGTCGCTGTTTTGCGCCCACGACGCGCGAACGTGCAGTTTTATTACGACAAAGTCAATTCGAAGCGAAACGACAGAAATCGCATTAAGTTGTTCGGACGGTACCTCAGACGAATTTCGAGCGGATTCGTTCGTAAAACGATAAATTAAACGATCACTCTCTCTCTCTCTCTCTACATATATATCGTACCGTCTCGCCCGATATAATATTACGAAAAAATACGTGGCCGTTGCGCGCGCGTCGCTGTACGCTACACGATTATACGCGTAAAACGCGGATAACGTTATCGCTTACGAAGTAAGGCCGTTCGTAACGTCTCGTATAATACGTAGTTTACAATTCAAATTGAACTCAACGTACGACGACGGCGGCGGCGAACGAGGAAAAAACCCGAGGAAAGCGTTCGGAAATTCGTACGTTTCGGATTGCGTCGTAAAATTTGTTTCTCGAGCGCGACGGTGGAGGTGCTGGCGGCGGTGGGGTGATGCAGGGACGGGCGCGTCGCTATTAACCCATTTCGGCCGGCGCTCACGAAACGGTAATAATAATACGGCGCCGCAGTAATAACACTAAAACATATTACAATAATAACACGGTCGCACGGCCGGTTGTGCACTTCAAACACGCGCTAATGAGTGCACGCACACACACACACACACACGAATAGCGTACACAACACAGAGAAACGCGCCGCCGTCCAATCGATTTTTCGGATTCCGTTTACGGTCGCCGTCGTCGCGTTTAATTAAAAACGCGAAAAACCGTCGGAAACGCGCCGCGCGGAGGCGCCCGTGGCCACGGCGACGGGTCACACTGTTCCGTGAGTGGCGCGTACGTACGTAGGGTACTCGCTCGGAAAAACGTTCGTTTTATAACGCGAAGTGAATATTATAGAAAACATTTCGTGTGTGCGTATTACTATTATTATTATTATTGTTACGAAACGAACGGACGTAAAAAGGAAACGGTAACGTTTTGTTTGCGCGTCGTACCGGGACAGACGCCGACGCTATTCGTACGTTCCGTTTAAATTGAAATTAACGTTTCCGGCCGGACCGTTTCGGTGCAGCGATTTCCGTGTTCCGTCTTCCAAAAGACCCGTCCGTCGAAATGCCCTCTCAACGACTTGTCCCGTAACGTCCGGTAGAACCGCAGCCGGTGGACGCCGCCAACATCGAGTGGCCGACCGGTTCGCGTCGTAATTCGCCCGGCCGAACGCGATTTTCGAACGGGTTTTTCGTCGTTTTCGTTCGCCGTACACAGACACGGACGGAAACCGACCGTGGCGTTATATCGTACACGGTACCGGTTCGCTGTTCGAAAACAATTACACCACCACGTTCATTCGAGAACGGCGGGGGAGGCTTCAACTTCGCGGTAAATTCGTATCGACCGAAAATACGGGCGCCGTCGCGGCAAAGCCCGACGACCGTTCGCGACAATATCCGTCGGTCCGTCCTAAGGGGTATGGAAAATCTGCGGGTGCGAAAAAAAAAAAACGATCGGGCGCGCCGACGTGTTTTGCGGAATTCGTACGGACGCGCGTGAGCGAATACTACGTACGCGGGAGGCGGGGAAGATGCGGCGAATGGAACGGGCAAGGGCAGCGACGACGGGGAGCATGATAATTCTTCGCGTAACCTTCGGGCCGGTGGAACCGTCGGGACTAGGAAAGTTCACGTTTATTTTTATTCGAACGCCGTGGCGCGACGGACGCGGTACGAAGGGCGGCGAGGGATGGGTGACTTTTGGGCAAAAGCACGAGGGACGGGAGGAAAAAAAAATATATATATATATAGACGTACGTACTCGGGGAAAAAAATTCGAGCGATACTCGCACACGCGAACCGACGGCGAAGATATAAAAGGTCAGCGGCGGACAGTCGTGTCGTGAATAAAATATCGGTTTTTTTTTCGCCCGATCGAGTTTTACGTTCTATATTTCTTTCGGTTTTTTTTTTTTTTTTTTTAATTCGATTCGCGCGCGTCTCGTGTATAAATTATAATAATAATAATAATAATTGGCGAGCGGGCCCGAAATACGCCGCAAAATTAGTTTACCGCGTGCACCCCACGAACGTGCGCCGCCGTCCGTTGACAGTGTCGATAGAAAAACACGCCCGTGTAACACGACGCCGAATGTTGCGCGGCGGCGATCGTTCAATGCGCCCGACCAGAACCGGTCGAAAAACCGACGTACCCGGATGACGTTCGAACCGCTGGCCGCGGCGTGGCGACGGTAAAAACGTGCCGTCCCTTCCCATATTCATCCCTTATCGACATTCGACGCGATAATGACGGACATCAGCGCACGACGGATTCCAATTTCGGTCTAGAAACAACGGTCGCTTTTCGACCAAAACGATGGAAACGGCGCCACGGCCATCGGTTTCCTGAACGATTACGGTTTCGCGTTGTTCCGGGACGACATTTCAGGGCGCGCACGATACGTCGTGCGTTTCTTTTCGTTCTTCTCGTGCCACGCCGACGAGGGTCGTATGAAACGTTTCCACCCGAACGCAGAAACGAACGTTTCGCCCCGGTCGAATTCCATTTTAGTGTCCGCCTAACCGTTTACAGTTTGCTCGTTGCGCTTACCCGTTCCATATGATCGTTCGTATCTGTCATCGTCCGCGGATCCGACGAAAATTCGTTTTGTACGTCGAACAGGAAAATGTCGGGTAGCCGTAGACGAATAAACGTAACGGGAAAATGTCCGTTACAAAGACGTGGTCGACGGGCGTGTATCGAATTTCTTACTCGGCGAAAACGCGCGTCCCGTTCGGCCCGTACCAACGGATTACGCGAATACGAAAACGCGGTAACCGGTCGGACCCAAACGCTACGACCGACAATAAGCGACGGCAGTGATTGTATAAACCGGTGACGACCCGAAAATATCGCCGTCGACGACGTTTCGTACGAAATGCGCGCTACGATTGTGAAGCGCGCGAAAAGTGAACGAATGTCCGCGGCGTGACGGCAACGCTTTCGCACCGGCGGCGACGCCATGAGTTGGATAATCGGAACATCCCGTTCGGCAGCGCCGACTTGACGGATCCGTCGGCTTGCAACGCCGCGAAGGAATTCGTTTTCGGAATGACGACGACGGCGCGACAACGGAAGCGAGAAAATGGTTTCGCGGAACAATTTTAAGACTCTCGTTCCGGGTCGGCGGCGGGTGACGACCAGCGGATATACACGATCGGGAATAACGGTATAACGTAAACGGCCGGATTTGTGGGGATAGGTGTTTTTCGTTTCTGTGAAATTATCTCCATTTAGTCGCGGCGCGTCCCTTTAAAACGAAAACGTACGACACGCCCGAAACGAAAAGCGCTTTTACAACGGTATTAACGGAATTAACTGTACAGATTACGTTTAAAGGCGTCGATTTAGTTTTTTAGTTCGACCGAGCGCATTTTCGCCACGTACGTACGTATATTTACCGTTCGCGTGCCGGGATTCGGCCGCGATAACCGTGGTCACCGATTTCGGTAAAAGTGAAACAGCGTTCTATGCGTTTTCAACGTTCCTCTGCCGTGTCCGCGACCGTTCAACCAAGCCCCAACCAAGTCAACGTCCGTCCACGCGTTCCAAACGGAGACGTATTCCGTACGATTATAGTACACACGCCGCGATATCGTTCCCAACGTTATTGACCGACCGGCGAACGTTTCGCGAACATCGCGCCATCGGGTGCGTCTCGACCGCGGTTACGTCGGGTCGATTTCGGTCGTCGGTTTCGCGTACCGTTTACGGTATTTACGAGCGTACGAGCGCTATTAAAAAGGGCCGGATTGTAAATACGTACCCGGCGCGCGTACTAAATGGTCTCGGTCCGGAAAGCTATCGGCCGACCGCGCGCGAAAATTACGCCGACGAACGTCGAACATGGTCGTACCGTTCGCTTTCGAACGGTACGCCGTTCCTAGACCGTTGTGTGACAAGGGATTCGAAAAAACAACCGCAGCCGCCGGAAAACCACGCGCGTTTATTATTCAAAATTGCCGTCGGGCTATGTACGGGAGACGCCGACGAATGTAAGTAGACCGGTGGCGATTACGAGCCTACACGGAGAACGCGATTTTTCGGTTCACACAACGATTCGGATGTTTACGGACGGAATATACCGAAAACGACGACGACACGAATTGAAAATCGTATGTCGACGGGCGTCGCGAACCAGAAAACGGAAACAACGAAACCACCCGGGCGACGACGATTTAACGCGAGTTTATTCTAGGTCGGACATTTCGGAATTTCGCGCGCCCACGAATTACCGGAGGCCAATCGCACGCGGCGCGATAAACGAACGGCGTCGAAACGCGACTTTAAAAGCGAACGAAATCGACGGAGTTAATCGTTTCGCGTCAAAAGGCGTATATATTTCGTCGACTCCGCGGACGTAATCCGCGAAAATATAATACGCGAGCGGCCTTATCGCGAAAACGGCGAGCCATTTGTAGCCGACTACGCGCCACCGTCGTCGTTCGGGCATCGGCAACTCGAAATACGTTCGTATTGGTTCGGTTTTTTTTCGCCAAGTATTACGAACTTTTCGAACGTTCGATACGACGTTCGTGCCCGGGAAGAGGTGATACGTTTTTGTGACCCCTCCGTGTCTCCCTTTTGCCGCTAACGATTATTTCACACACACACGCATTTATATACACATGTGACGAACAAAGTACGAGAATTTTACGATTTAACGAGACGAAATAATAACGATCGATTCCGAATTCTTATCGATTTGCGCGGAAAACATCGGTGGTCGCATTCCCGGCCGTGCCTGTTCCCGCCGTACGTGCCGCGTCGTAAATTAACCCGGTTTTTATTACACGCGCGCGTAGAACAATACACCAGTCGTAAAATATGTATTGCGCGGCCGGTGGACGACGCCCTTTGCCCGAATTCCGGACGGTTATCCGATAACGTGGCACGTGCCGGTGCGCGCGGGATTTTCGTTTCCCTCCCCCTGATTTTTAATCGGCATATCGTCGTCGTTCTTTACACGCGGCCCGGCTCCGACCGATACAACGGAAACGAATTACGTCGACGATTAAAACACAAAAAATCGCCTTGTTAACAGTTACGTACGGTTTTCGGTCGTCACGGAACAAACGGACGAAGGGACGAAGGTCACTGTCGAGGTGACGGGGATTCGGATAAACACCGGACGTCATTCGTACGGCGATCGGTTTCGGCGCTCTAGTCGGGTAACGAAAATCCCGTTGGTCCTATTCGGCGGTAGGGCGTCTTTTTATGGGACGGCCGGACAACAATACGCGACGCACGCCGTCGCCGACGGAATCGATATCCGGTAAACAAAGTAACGGCGCGAACGGTCACCAGTCACGTCGCGTCCAAATAGAGGTACACACGCGGCGTTCGATTTTCCCGGTTGGCCGCCCAAGTCCCCCGGGGCAATAACGAGAGGGTCGCGCGCGCACGACCGTGAATCGTCGTCCTCGCCGTTCGTCCGTTTATCGGGAATTACGCGCGTACCATTAGAGATACGAGGCGATTTGCGGCCGTCGCTGTACGAATTGACCGGTTCGCGTACCGTTTCTTACGTAGGCGTCCCGAACTACGGTCGTCCTCGGGGATTGTTTTTCGTCCTTTTACGCCGACATAAAAAAAAAATATATCGCGCGAATCTACGACCAATTACAACACACGCACACACATATATATATATATATATATAAATAGGCTAGCCGGAAACGCGTGTACGGCCGTCGAAAATTATATCGAATAAAAACGAACCGTTTTTCAATTTTCTAAACGCGCGTAAGGTTCCTACACGGACCGGAAAACGTCTTATACGCGGTTATTTTTCATTCCGGAAAAGTAAATTTCGCTTAGAATCGTTTTTCAAACATGACGATAACGATTTATCATTGCGTTCAAATTTATAATACGTCGCGTTCTCGCCCGAAAATATATCCGTCCATACATATATAAGTACGTACGCGTGTACTCGAAACGTCGCGCGTTCGCCCCATAAATAAACCCTAAGCCATCCGTTTTCGTCACGCGGCCTATACGTGCGAGGCGGTATCGCGCGCACAATGCACCCGGCGCTCCGCCGACAAAATCGAAAAGTGTCCGCGGCCCGTAAAAACGCCGACGTCCGCGCGTCGTTCTCGGTTATCAAACACGTGCCCCGGATAGTCGCTCGCCATTTTTCGGGCCTCGTCGGGTCGAATATTCGACGAATATCGAATCTCCTTGGAAATCGTCACCGAACCGCGTGTTCAGTTCGTCGACCAAAACGGTACCCGTTACCGCGGTAACGCGGATCTTCGACCCGGTAAAAAGCGACGCCGGGAAATCGATGGCGGTTATTTACGCGCCTAACCGTGCATTCGATATGCGCGAAATTTCGCCTCGTACTCTTCGAGTTTTGTCTGTTTGTCCGTTCCATCCGCCGGTTATCAACGACGGTAAACGACTATGATCCTATAAACGAAACCCATTACGTACGAACTAGGGCCGACGACTTCCGGTTGTTTCACGTTCGTCGAAAAAAAAGGGTCGCGCGGACCGACGCCAGCGATCCGTAAATGCGCGAGCACTGGGACGTTACGTTTGAAAACGTTTCCGGGCGCTCAAATTCGAGTACGCACACACTCGGGAAAGTACTCGACCGATCACCTTGCAGCCAATTTCGGGACGTATAAAGTCGAATTTCGGACGATTGCCAGATGCGATCTCGTCGGTCTCGAGACGAAAAACGTTCTTTTATTCGACGGAATCGAGTGAACGGGAAACGCTTATTTGTAAACCGTCACCGGGTCGGCCCGGAAAATAGGCGAAAAAAAGAAAACGAACCGGCGCGAATTTCGATCGCGAAACGAAACAAACGTATATTCGGTAAAACGTTTGTTCGGCGGCCCGATAATAGTCCGACCCGAATGACGAACAACGTAGCGCTATTATTAATTCGTTCCGTTAGTAAATTACGTAACCTTTGAAGAGATTCGAGGAAAACAATTGTTTATTTTTTTGTTCGTTCGATAACGAAATTCTCGAGAATGTTCGATCCTACCACGTACAGAATGTAGGTAAAACGCTGAAAAAAGCCGATTGGCGACGACCGATAATATATCATATATCACGACGAACCATCATGGTATAGCGGTTACAAGGACGTAAAAAGCGTTTTAAAAAGTGTACAGTTTCCAAAGAGTTTGGATATAGTATAAAACAGCGGTCAAGTAACGACAGGATGGGATGCCGCGTGAGACGGACAGTCGGTGTAGAATTGTGTAGAAAAATGGACGAGTATTCGGACGGGGACAACGGGCAATCTGACCGATTTCATACGCGTGTGTAGGTATATAGTTGGGAGAGAAGGCGAAGGGAGACACCCTATGTGTGTTTAACGGGAACGACGTACAATATAGGTGCGAGCGCGCGTTTGGACCACAATAACAACGGCGCGGTTATTGCGTTCTTCTGGTAGCCCAAAAGGTTTAAACGGTCTGTCATGTGCACGGAGGTAAATCGGTCCGTATTATTTATAACGCGCGTGAGAAATGGAATTTCCCCCCCCCACACATCACACTCGTTCGCCCGTTCGACTCGTGTACACGTACGCGTGTGAATGCGGTACACCGTCTACCGGGTAGTAAAAAAAAACTATGATAATATATATATATATATATATATATATTACGGTCTCGGGTCGAAGCCGTTGCTCGTTTACGACAATAAACGCGACCCGGACGGTTTGTTCGGTTGGACGGCGAACGTTTTTGCGAAACGTTCGCGAACGTCCCGCGGCGGAGTTCCCGTATGTCGCCAACCGGTGCCATGGCTTTTCGGTGATCTTCGTGTACACGTCGTCGACGTCGGATACGAATAACCGCACCGGACAGCATCCGAGGTAACGATCGGAAAAGAACACGGGAACGCCTTTTGAATCGAATACGTCGACCCGACGAGGGTTTTTTTATCCGTTCTTTTTTCTCGATATTTTAACGCGAGTTCTTAACTAACGACGTTTATCGTGGTGGTGTTTTCGAAAACCGTACGTATCGACTGGACGAATCGCGTACATTCCGAAACGTCCGAGATTCTAGGCACCGATCCGTACAAAACGAGAGACGAACGTACGAAATTTTAACGGTCGAAGTCGCGTACCCCTCCGCCCTCACCTCCATTCGCTCCTGGTTCGATGAGTTTCGTTTTCGGCGACGGCGTACGTTCGCGTACGAATTTTACGCTACCGTCCCTAATAACGCGGCGTGTACACATACGTAAGACGAAAAATCCGACTTCGGGCAAACAATGTTCGTTGAGTAACGTATTTCGGAAACGCCCGTAATATTCGCCGACGAATGAATCGTTTTAGTAGCGCGCCGTACACATTTTCCGTTTCATTACGGAGTCCGGCCAATCCGACGTTTCGTTATTTAGCCGACAATTTTAATAAATTATTTTCTACGGGACGCCGGTGTTTACAAGATGGTTTCGTTGACATTTCGCGTCTCGATTCTCGAGTACATTTGCGTCCGTTTCGATTCTCGCGATCCGTCGTCGTGTGGCTTTACACGTTCCGCCGTATTTCGACGATACGTTCGTTTCCGACGTTCTGGTACGTTCTTTTCGCCTAACTCTTACGTTCCACGTACAGTTTGGATTTCCCCGGAGGGGAAAAAAATTTTTCCGCTCAAAGTCGCTCACCTCTTCGTTTTCAATTATTGTCCCGTCGTTGGCGTTTCCCGATACAAGAGAAATATGAAACGTTCGCGATCGCTGTCGCATTGTCGATAGTTTCGTCTAACGACCAACGAACGTACGGCGTATTTACCCGGGAATTACGTCGACGCGAGATAATAAATACTCGCCGGACGATTTTCGTCGATAATATTCTCGGAAACTCCCGAAGAATAACGACGCCTAGCCGGCACGTGGAAGAAGCGAAATCACCGAGAACCGAATTCGTCGTCCGTTCCCCCGTAACGAGTACGATGATATCGTTACGTTCCCCACGGTTAGGGCGTGACGTACGCTGGTGGTTAATCAAAACGAAAATCGATCTATCGACAATGGATACCCGTACAGAGATCGGTTGGTTTTTGTTTTCGCGTTCCTATTGAAACGGCGGTTGATTCGCCGGACGAACGGATGGGTAAAGGGCCAAAAGCGTAAATGAAATACGAACGATTTACTTTTCAAATAGTTTAATATTTCTTTTTTTTTAAATATTTCATATAGTTTGATGACCAGCGGCGATTCAATACAATCGTATCTCGTCACGGTATAATAATAATAATAATAATAATAATAAAATCTTAAAATGTACAAGTTTAAGCCAGGGAAAAATAGTTTTAAACGAATATAATGGTTATATGCTATGCATAATATTACGTATGTATAATACATATGTATACAGATAATAATGAATAATATTTTAGACGTAAAACGATAGTATATAATAATAACAATAATAATAATAATAATATGCGGAATAAACGCGCGTTATGTCGAAAAACGAAAAACAAAACCGAAACGAACGCGGCGGCCCCGTTCGTCCTTTAAAACGCTAACGATATTCGTATTGTATTCGTACGATTTAAGATTTAGGGGGAGGGTGTGTGTGTGTGTGTGTGTGAAGGAGTGTTGGGTGGCCGGGAAACGAATACGCGAATAGAAAAACCGCGCGAAATCGGACGATCGAACAACAAACGGCGGTGCGCGAGACGTTATTCGTTCCCCGGCGATGGCGACGGTAGAAATAACCGATTCGTCGTTTTTTTCGTGGAGGGGGGCCCCTGGTGTGGATGAAGGTTACGAAGATACCGCGGGTAAAACCCAATCTTCGCTTCGTCACACCGACCCCGCCACGCGTTCGTTTTTCTACAACGAGCGACCCACGCACCGTAGCGCGTATGTAGTATAGCTCGGCCGCGTCGTAGGCCTATATTATTATCGCTATTATTATTATTATTATTATTACCGTCGTCGTCGTCGTCGTTATCGTTATAATTATCGGAGAAACGCGACGTAAAAAACTCGAAAATAAAAACGTAAAAATCCGATACGGAAACACGTTCGAATGAAAAACGAAAACGCGTCGTACGGCGACGTCGATTCAACGCGCTCGAAAATTGTACTCGTATACGTATAGCATTTCGAAAGTTGCGCTTGGATTCCCTCGACGTTCCTTAAGGGATTATTTTTATTACAGTCGGTTTCAGTTTAGGGGACAGTATTTAAAGTAAAAACGTATGTATATATATATATATATATATACATATAGATTGTAATAATATATATATTTTAAGAAAAATTTCTATTCGATCTTTCGAAACAAAATAAAATAATCGCAATTTAACTAAACGATATTTAGCTTTAAGCGCGTAATATTAGCCTAACAATAATAATGATATGTGTGTATATATATATACACACACATGTTTATAGAGTTAAAAACACACAATAATCTAATAACAATAACGAAAAAAAATCCACAACGGTTTTCTTATGTATTCCTCGTCGCGTAAAAATATTCGTAATTTCGGGCCTAACAACAATAAGTATTACTTACATATGGATCTACATAGCCGATAAACAATAATAATAATCGTAATAATAATAATAAATAATAATAACGTAATTATCATATATATATATATATATAATGGTGAAAATGTTTAATAATCAATATAGTCGTAACAATGACGATAATTTTCGAGTAAACGCGCGTGTCTATACGTATATTACGGAATATTATATATATACGCGCGTCGTAGAAATAAAAACGAAATGGTCGATTGGAACGAAATGAAAAAACGATCGCGACGTTTAAATAGTAGCGAAACAATAAATAAAACGGACGCGGAAAACAACGATAATAACGGCCACGGGTTTTTCGCTTGTAAGTAATCTCGCTCGATTATTTAGTTGTTTTGCTCGTCCCCCCCCCCTTTGTTTCGTAACGAATAATAAAACGATCTATTAGTTCGGTTCGGACGTTACCGTACAATTCGCTTTCCGTTCGTTTTATGCGCGTACGCGTTGAATAGATCCGCTGCTCCGTTTTGTTCTCGAACTCCGCGAGGAATACTTAAAATTAACGTCGTACGGCTTTTTTTTTTAATCTAGACGCTTATCAAGTACCATTTTTTTTCGGCTGGCCTCGTGTACGAATTAACGGCGAATATTATTCCTCTATATATATATATATTGTTTACGTGGCGACGTTTTGGGCGATAATTTTTTTTCGCGATTCGAAATTTCCCTCGTTAAAACCACCGTCACGGGACGTGTATGGACATATACGGCCTTTACGTTTCTCGCGTTGTATATATAAAGACGACAACGGTAGATACGTATAATAAGAGTAACAGCGGACAAAATAAAACGGAAAATGAATACAAATCGATATTGAATAATAAACGTAATGTATATAGCGTATATATATATTCGAATAGTTTTATAGTAATAAATGTAGTAAAGTACGTAAGAATTATCGTAATAATAACGTTATTATTATGCGAGTTTTTTTTTATGGAAATCACGACGATAGCGCACGAGGCATAACGTGAAATTTGAACGATGGATGAACGGGATGTGGGAATGGAAAAAGGAACGTATGTCGAACGAAATAATCGGTCGCTGTTTTAAACGTCGCGGCCTACGAAAGGGTGACGAGGGCGGTGATGGCTTGATTATTGATTTATATATATAGCGGATCTATAATAAACGGTTTCTAAACAATGTAATTTAAATATCGTGATTAAAATACGTACATTCGTCTAATACAATTAGAGACTATATATCCGAATTATCGTAATTTATTATTCTCTGCAATAATATTATTTACAAAATCTACTATATATTATATATATATTATATATATATATATAATCGCTTCGCGCGATTTC
>JAIPRN010001135.1:0-53634 GCA_025469175.1 Geopemphigus sp. TES_GeoC_2020
TTTCTATCCAATCTTAACGACCCGTGTGTTCCTGAACGGACCCACTACCAAATCTTAACCGTCTACCGGAATACAACCAACGGCGGTTTTTCAAATGCCCAACCGTCTCAACGGATGGTGCACAACATAGCGCGTCCGTAGATACTGTTTGGTAAGCTGATGCTACACGTAGTAGTATTTTCCTTTGGCATTTTTCCATGAGAGCCCATCTCCCTGGCCGCATCATCCCTGCCCATACTTGCGCCCCGTACAACAGTTGGGATGTTATGACTGCGGCAAGTAGTCTTCTCCTTGTTTGTTTTGATGTTACTACGTTCGGCATTATCCGTCCAAGTTTGTTTATGTCTGTAG
This sequence comes from Geopemphigus sp. TES_GeoC_2020, assembly GCA_025469175.1. Classification (NCBI taxonomy): domain Eukaryota; kingdom Metazoa; phylum Arthropoda; class Insecta; order Hemiptera; family Aphididae; genus Geopemphigus; species Geopemphigus sp. TES_GeoC_2020. The sequence goes on from JAIPRN010001135.1 coordinate 352, forward strand.
CCTTCTGAGGTGATTGCTGATTTTCCTGAGCTCAGCGATTTCTATTGTCCACCAGTGCATGGTCTTTCTGCGTGTTCCTGCTCGTTTAGTCATATACTCTTTTTATTTCGGTAGCCAACTCGTCTGCACTGGTCTTCTGCCTCTTTTGGCCACTTAAGCGGTGTCATGCTTTCTACCATATTTGCTACTTTGCGTTTGTCCAATGTTCTTACGTTCCAGCCTTTTAGCACGGCAACGTTTTTTTTCGCTCCTATTATATCGAACATATTATAGTTATCTAGACTGAGGGAATTCTCGGTTGATACGTTCTAATTGGAGATTGCTACTGCTGTCCGTTCGGTTGCCGCTGTTATGTCAATGTAGGATGATGAGCCACCCCTCTCGAAGGTGGGTTTATTTTCGCTATTGCATATGATCATCCCTAGGGTGCTGATCATCTCTACTATTAGTTCTCCTCTGGTGTCGTTGGTGATCTCCATGCCGCGTGTTTCGCGTTGAAATCTCCTGCTAAAATAGCCTCACCTTCTTCGTTTTTAATGACTGTATACAGCAAGTCAAGGAAATCGGTGTATTCGTCTATTGTGGAATTTGGGGACCAATAGCGAGAATATATACATATATTCATTATTTTAGCCCATATGAATCAATTTTCGGGTTGGCCCTCTTGGTCCACTGGTAATCCGCTATAATTTACCATTGCGGCTCTTTTGCTGGTGTCCTTTAACTTGTGCATTTTATCTTTTTTATACTGCTCCGAGACTAGCAGTATGTCGGCACTCTGTTGGGCCGCCGTCACATAGAGCATACTATGTGACTCCCGACCCGTGCCAACGTTAATTTGTATGAACCGGATCATTTTGTGTACGATTTCCTCCCTCGTTGAGCCTCTCTTCTTTGAGCTGGCGTTTAAATGTTTTAGCTACTACTTCCGGTGCTACACATTCCATAACAAAATGACCTTCTTCTCCGCATCTTCTACAGCTTTTAGAACGATTTAGGCCAAGGCATGTTTTAGCATCGTACCCGTACACCAAGCATCTATAGCATCTTTCATTTTTTTCTCGTACTCTAACCCTGCAGCTTATGATTCCGACTTTTACATATTTTATCTCCGCTATGGTTTTAGCATGGTGTGTAGGAAGTAACACTAGTGCCGTCTGCTAACCGTAAGATGTTTTCCTGAGGCTAATTATCTTTGCCTTTTGTTCCCCCTGGTTAATATTTGGTGACAATTTCTTGGTGATTTCATCGCGTGACGTCCATTCGTCAATGTCGCTTATTTCTAATAGTGATCTCAGCTTAATCACTTGGACATTCGTACCTGCTGCTTTTGTACGCTTCATCCTTTACCACCGCGTTCATTATTTTGTGGTCTCCTCGTACCGCAACTAGGATTCGACCGTCTCTAGCTGTGAAGCTCTAGCTAGCTACACGTGAATACCTAGTAAGTAGTAGCGAACCAAACGTCACGATGGACCGTCGCTGCCAGAAGCTTTTGATTTTTCAATTTTTCTTTTTTCTTGGAAATAAGTTGATTTCAAATTTCTTATTTTAGTTTTAACTTCTCGTACATTAAAACCAACAATATCCATAGCTTCTACAATTTTTCAGTAGGCCGATTTTCGCATTTGTTTATTTTTGTATACTTCACGTTTTACATTCCACATACATTCGTGAGTCTTAAGTTCTTGCACAAGATTAATCGTCGTTTCTGAACTCCATTTTTCAGTCATTTTAAACTTTTTATAAGTATAAAAAAATCAGCACAAACGCAAATAAATAAATTGAAAAATCAACGAAATATGTATGTGCTGCTACCGATACTTGTTACTAAGCACTAACATAGAACGGTCACACATTGCGAGTGCAACCGCAAGTAGAGTAGTCATGAACGGCGTTCTACTACTAGCACTCCCGGTTTTACTAATACTAAGCACTATTTTGTATGTTTACACGCAATGTGCGAGCGCGAGTGACAAGTACTACGCAGCGTGTAAACCCGGCATAACACGTGCATCTGTCATTATGAGTCAACCGGTGGTTGTACGTCAGCACGTCGCGTCGGTCATCGTCGGCTCAGCAGACGAATAAATGGTTGATTCAGTGAGGGTAACAATAGGCAGTGCCTGACGTAAACTGATCGCCGCCGATTGTGTTTCTTATTTTGAATAGACTATAAATTATTTTATTATTTGTAATTTGTATATTATTTGTCGTTTTCACAATAAACTTGGGATAGATTATTCTTGAATTGCAGAAGTAAAGTTTTGTCAATTGTGTTACACTGACTTTTTATCATAACCGCCAAAATTAAGTTTGATAACGATATTTTGTTTTTGTTAACAATATATGTAAAACTACCCATTCGGAGCCAACTGAACCATCAGATTCTAATTCTAAAATCGTAAATTTAATTAATTTTTATATAAGACATGAGTATTACTTGTGACATAATGAATGTTATGAAAAGTTATCACACGGAACATAGCATGTCTACTGTCATGCAGTGTGTACAAGAATTAAAGGCTTGGCAAGAGTCTGAACAACAAAAATTGTGTGAAAATTCAAATATCAACACTTTGAAGAATGAAATGGAAGAAGTATTAAAATCATTTGATATTCCAAAGAACGTACAAGGTAAAAATTTTAAATATAGAAATCATTCAGATATACATATTTTTCTTCAATTTCATGCATGGTAAAATGTAACCTATGTACTTTTTGCTTATAGGAAATGTAAACTCTTTCTTTACCTTTTTAATTATGTTATTATTATTGTTTCTTAATTGAAAATATAAAATAAATTGTTTTACATTTTTCTTTTTAATAACTATTACCTTTGATTTATTTTAGAAAACCATTATGACGATGCTATTTCTTCTTATTCTGAATTAGATGAAGAATTATTGAAAAAGTTTGGTTATCAAAAAGATATTTCATCACCAGTAAGTAATAATGTTAAAATATAACTATTAGAAAAAAGAGAATTATATTTTATTTAGGTTTTAAATTTGCAAGACAATATAGAAATATTGTCTCCAAAAACAAATGTTGAAAATGTTTGCAATACAAAGTCAGTAAATTGTAAAAACAATATAGTAGACAATTATCAATCAGAAAATTTAGCTAAAGTTGAATGTAGTAATATTAAACCTAAGAAACCATATTTAAAAAGAGGAACAGGTTTGGCTAGATATGGCTTAAATTTAGAAGAAATAAAAAAAGCAACAGGAAAATTAAAATTTCATAAACCAAAATTATCAATTCCACCTAAAATTAATGTGACAAGAAAATGTTTAAATCAAGTCGTGAAATTCTCTAACACAGAATGTGGTAAATAAATTAGTTTGTTTTCCTTTAACATAAATTCATATTTTAATTATTTGTTTTCAGTTAAAAAATCAAATGAAAGCACTCGCCTAGATTTGAATAAAGTGAAAGTAACAGATTCATGGAATAGATATGAGTTGAAAAACTTATCAGAAAATGAATATGATAATAGTAAAGAGCAAAGCGAATTAAATGCATTTGAAATATTAGAAGAGCGAGCTAACAATTCAAATTTGAATATATCGTCACCTACTGTTTGTCAACTTTTAAAAAAAGGACAACGTTCAAAAATTAATAAAAAAGTACAAGCATCTGGGACAGTCCGATCTTTAAATTTCGATAAAGTAAATACATCTACTCCTCAACGAAATTCTAATGAGTCTACTGATTCTTACTCAGATTCTAGTCAAGAATTAGATCCATTAAATGTAATGGAGGACACAGTTAAGAATTCAGATATAATTGTAAACAGTAATGTAAAAGTTAATCCAAATAATATATTAACAGAAAAAGAAAAAGAATATTTGGAAAACTATACCAAAACATCTGAAATTATGAAACATATTAACTTTGATCAGTCATTTGATACAGAAATACTTAGTAAGAGACTTGAAGAGTTGGAATCTGAAATTGAAACATTTCGGAATGAAAATACTAAATTAATGAAGTTGCAGAAAGAGTTTGAGGCTGAAAGGCAAAAGTTTTTCAGGAGTAAAGATGATTTTATGAAAAAATTAAATGAAGAAAAAAAAAGAGAGGAAGAAAAATTGTCAGAGGAAAGAAAGAAATTTATAAAAGAAAAAAATTTGTTTGAGAAAAATGTCAGAGAATTGAGAAACAAACCAAATAGGCAAGGAAGGGAAGAAATAAAACAACTTAAGGAACAGGTTTGTTTTTATTTTATTTTGATCAATAATAATTATGTAGTCAATATTAATTGTAATTTATAGTTAACAGCCTTAAAAGAAGAATTTAATAAAAAAGAAACTCGATGGGCTACTAGTCAGGCCCGGTTGAGAACTCAAATGAAAACGCTAGAAAATAGTAATACAGCTTTACGCTGTGAACTTGATTTATTCAGAAAAACTTCATTAAACAAAAAAGTATTTTAAATAAATATTAGGATAAAATTAGAAAATAATGTATTATTTATTTTAGGTAACTTTTAAAACACCATCTGATAGACACATTGCTTTAAAAAATACCAAAATTATTCATAATATTAATACAGAACTTAGTAAACTTACTCCTGACAATGTATCGGCAATGATTGACCCAAAAACTAAAAATGTTCCAGTGTCTATATTGAGGAAACAAATATTCACATCTACTGATGATAATGAATCTTCTGAAGAGTTATCATGTGATGAAACTCAGTTTTCTAAAACTACACATATTAGTGGTAATGAAGATATTAATGAATCTATCAGTATTTCTCAAAGTAATTGTGACGTAGTCCGTGAGAATATTTTAGAAGATGGACGCAAAGAAATTTTATACTCTAATGGTAATTTAAAAAAAATTTCTGCTGATGGTATCGACGTAAAAGTAATTTATTATAATGGTGATGTAAAAGAAGTCCGAGAAGATTCTGAACGTTATTATTTTGCTCAAAATAAAACATACCATACAACTTATAATTCTGGTTTGGAGATTATTGAATTTCCTAAGTAAGTTGAATATATATTTAGAAAACATTAATTAATTTATAAGTCAATCTACCTTAATAAAAACTATATATATATTTTTTTTGTATTCTTACAGCGGACAAACTGAAAAACATTATAAAGATGGAAAGGTAGAAATTGAATATGTAGATGGTAAAAAGCACACTGTTTATCCAGACTGTAAGGAGGTTTGGAATTATTTAGATGGTTCAGTTTTAACAGTTGATCCAAATGGAGATCGAGAATTAATATTACTAAATGGTCAACGTGAAATACACACCAAGAAATATAAAGTATACAAGTTTTCTGTATTGATAATTATTTTTGGTATAGTGGTTTTATAAATTAAAATTGTTAAGTGTGTAGAAATATACAAAGGGTTTTGGGAATATTATTTTGAATATAAAACTTTATATATTTTATTCAAAAAACATGTAATTTCATATTTATAAAGCGATCATTTCATTTTTACTAATGATAATTTCAATTTTATAGAAAAGAATCTATCCCAATGGTACAACAAAAATTGTATACCCTGATGGATCGCAAGAAACAAATTACCCAGATGGCAGAATAAGAAAAAAAGATAAGGATGGAAACTTGACATTGGATACGAGTATTTCTTCCTAGAATAAATTAATAATAAGCAATTGTTAATTATTTATACGATTATTTTATATTTTATTACAATAACTAAATTAATTATTTTATATAACTATATGTACTGTAATAGTTTATATGTATATATTTATAAAATGGTGTTTTTTAAATTAACTGTTGATTTTTATAATCTAAAATTTAAAATCTCTGTAATTTGTTTAAATGTAATTGTATTCATCTCATAAATTATAGAAGTTCAAAACATAAAAAAGTAGTAATACTATTTTTTTCATCATAAGCCAATAGTAACACTGAAATGATTAAATTGTTTATATACAATATTGAAGCAGTTATTTGACCAGACTATTAAGAAACTAGTAATGTATTCTGTTCAGACTTCAACTGGTTTTAGGTAATTAGCATATACAAGTTATCAATGTCGTTTTAATAATTTCTTGTTAATATAGTCAAACTGCAAATAATATGTTTACTTATTATTCAAATTAACTATGTAGGAAATAGCGAAAAAATTGTTATAATTAGAATATATATTCAGGTATTTTGTAGCATATTTGCTGGAGGATAAAAAATAAACATTAATTTCAAAAATAGCTTCTTTTCCTAGTATAACATTTAGTTATAAAATATTAGTTTATTCAAATTTCTAAACATTTTTATACAAATATTTTAAAATAACTATTAAAATACAAAATTACTAAGTATGAAAAATGTACAAGTCTAAAAGTGGTTAGCTTATAGTAAGACTAGGCTTACAAAAAAAAAAAAAAAACTCCCAATATATAAACCAAGATGTAGTACTGAAAAGCTGACAATAAATAATAGTTTGAGTTTGAATTTAGAAAACACAAATAAAAGGTATAAGACATATGCCTATATATGCCTCTGGGCAAATATAGTTAATTAAACTAATTGTCCTTCTTTGATTCACTTCCAACAGTCTTTTGAAGCTTCTCATATTCGGCCATGAGTCTGTCATACTCCTTGGTAACAGACTCGGCTTGACTTTTGACTGCGTCACGGTCAACCTTGATTGATTCTAATTCCTCTTTGAGTTTGGTAATTATCTCATTCTCACTATCGCCACAATCACTCTTCTGTGCCATAAGTGACTGAGCCACTTTATTAGCGCCTTGGGCCTGTTTCAATGATGCCTCAGTTTGAGCTAGTAGCGATGCCTGGAGGGTCATCAGGGCTATGAAACGTTTAATGACGAAGCTCAGGAACAATGCAATGCCACTGATGTAGAAATTGCGTTGGGAACGGAATAGGCGCATGTTGGCCTGCATTTCATGGTCCAGATTCTGGTGAGCATCGTTCAGATCTGGATTAGAATATTTACGCATCTCACGAATGGAGTCTAACAGGAACAGTACTAAAATGCACAGCAAAAACGTGAAATACCACTGGGCCTGCGCACTTAGTGCTTGATAGAACCGCGATCGAAACAGCGCATTCCAACGTTTGGCCGACATGTACGGTACAAGGAACAACAGCAGTACGCCTACTTCAAAGTAGAGAAACGTAGCGATGATGGTCCATTGGAGACTCATGGTGATTGCGCGGCGGTTACGTTTGTCGTTCACTGCTTTCACCGGTGGTGAAGGATTTTGGGACGGTGGTACGCAGTATATATATTATGTAAGAAGAAAACAGTAACGTGATAGGTAAAAAATTACGCGAGAAGAAAAACGAGAGAAGTAGGGACAACGGACAACAAAGAACGAGAACGACGACAATTTCACGGATGGGTTATCAACGAACGGATTGTCGAATGACGGACAATGTTATTGACGCGTTGAAACCGGACGTTATCACTGTGATGACGAAAATATCAATGCGCCATGAACAATAATAATTTTAAACACGTCATGCACGTCTCAACCAATCGACTGCTCCTGATAGCCCGGCAATTTTTATATTTTAATTATATAACCTCTGCAACTATTATAACCGTCGTGAGGGCGGTACATTAATGGCCAAATAACTAATATTTAAATCCATTCGTAATTTGCTACGATATATTTTAATTATATGCCACGTGATTACTACTCAATGACGACGAATCGATATATCATTAACTATATTATGTAACGATTTTGAAGTTTGAATTAATCGTTAAGTACTTTTATTTACGTGCTCATTGGATTTTATTAATGTAAACACCGCGTTTGTATGCATTTATTATTTTCGTAATCCAAATAACGATAATGTAATATACAAATACAAATGAATTGGATTATAAGTAATTCGATAATTTATATTTATCTAAAGAATTATATTACCATTATATAGGTACACATTTACTACTATTACAACATTTATATATCACTATTTTTTTACACTCAATAATTTTAACAAACTATTAATTTTATATATCAGCGAATCGTAAGAAATATTGTTTATATATGAATAAAATGTTGAGGGGTAATATAGTACATGGTTTATTCCATAATTTTTTCTCTGTCGTTTATATTTCTAATGTTTTTCTATAACTTACAAAAATTTCTAATTAATGTAACGTACGTCTGTGGACGATATATTTATAATAGTCGACTAATGGACATATCTATTAAGTTGTAACTACTATCTCAATTGATAGATTTCATAAAAATTATATAGGTTATAAGTAATCACAGTGTAGCATTTTCATTTTTTCATACTGTACACCAAATTTTACCCCTCGTGTTTTATTATAAATAACATTTTTAAAATTTCTACTAAATAGAATGGAAATAACCATTAAGTTTACGACTTTTTTTTCTAATCTGAAAAATAAAATACTAGAAAATTTTAACTAAAGAAAACTTTTGAATTATACATGATGTATATCTTATAACTAATATATAATAATCTCATATATTTATAAGATATATCATATACCTTATAACTAATATATAAATAGTAAAATATATTGTATATCATATATTCCGTGTTTATACTACATTTTGTATTTTTATAAATATGGTAGACTATTTATATTATATATATATATTTAGCTTATGAAAATTATATTTAACAATTTTTCTCAAACAAATTTAAAAAAATGTAATGTCTATTTTGTTTGTACATTATGTTTCTTAATATTTTATTTAAATTTTTACCTATTACCTAACTTTTTCTACAGGGGTTCTATTTAAAATACAACATTAAAATATTAAAATTTAAAATGATATAGTTTGGTTTTTATTTATTTAAAATATAAAATATATTTTAAAAATTCTTTGTATAATTCACTTATAAATCAAATGAATAACCATGACCACAATACATAAAAATTATATTAAATTATTTAAAAATAAAAACAATGTCAGTCTTCTTTTTAGAAATTTCTATTACATAATAACTTATGTGAAATAATTTTTAGTTAAAACTTTCACTCATCACACTCATAAAATCTTCCTCTGTTATAATTATCTCAGTTAAATTATCATTAGAGGTACATGGTTCATCTGAAAATATTTTAAAATAAATCACATTATAAAGATGTTAATAAAATTAACAAAAAATATAAATATCCTTAAAATTGTTTATTTTAGTGTTTATATCATAATACAAACTAAATTTTATTTACCATTTTTATATAAAATTCGTTGTTCGATAATATTTTTAGCACCTTTAAGCCATGCATTTTGACATAATCCATATAACTCAGCTCCTGTTACTTGCTGAGGTAAATTATTTATTACATTTTCTAAATGAAAATTTGGATCCAAATTAAATCTATGAAAATCATAAATTATTTGTAAATTATTATAAATAACAAAAAAACATTTTAAAGTAGATATACATAAAGTTACTTTATTATAATATGTATGTATATATAAGTATTTAAATCAATTGTTAATTGAAGTTGGTTTATAGTAAAAAAATTATTTGGTACATAATATATATAAAATAAATTATGCTTACTTTTTAGTTAACGCTTTAAAAACATGAAGTTTGGATTCTTTATCATTACAAGCTCCAACGTAAATACTTTTATCAAGTCTAAAACAAATTTCTTTTTACAAATTAAAATATTATTTATTACAAAAAAAAATATTGATGAATACCTTCCAGGACGCAAAAGTGCAGAATCAATAAGATCTAGTCGATTTGTTGCACCTAATACAAATATTTGTTGATTATCCGATTTCATTCCATCCATTTCAGTTAATAGTTGTGCTACAACTCTACAAGCAAATTATTTGGGAATAAATATAAAAAAACAAAAAAATGATTGACATAAAATAAATGTATACCTATTTTCAACTCCTCCAGAACTTCCATTTTGACTACGTTTTGGTGCCAAAGAATCAAGCTCATCAAAAAATATAATGCATGGTGCAGCAGAACGTGCCTTGTTAAAAACTAACATATTATTTTAAATAATAATAAGAATCAATATTTCATACTATTTTTTTATTAATTAATAATTGAAAATATTTAAGACATATTATAGAAATAACATTATATATATTATATTTAATATAAATATATAATATATATATTTTTTTAGTCAATAACTTACCTTCCCGTACATTTGCTTCACTTTGTCCAACATACATATTTAATAACTCTGGACCTTTAACTGATAAAAAGTTGTAATTACATTCTGTTGCTACAGCTTTAGCTAATAATGTTTTTCCAGTTCCTGGAGGTCCATATAATAATATTCCTAGACATGAAATAAAAAATATTAAACATTTCACTAAATACTAAACGCATTAGTAAAATAAATTAAACATATTACCAGATCTTCGCATATTATGTATAGAAGGTTTTAATGAAGACATAATTTCTTGTCTCACATGAATAAGGCCACCAACACTTTCCCATTTTACAGTTTCAACTTTTGGAGCACCAATTGATTTTTGAAACATTGCATTTATTTTATCTAAAAAATTAAATGATATTAAAAAAAAATTATTTAATTTTTTTAATATATTGACCCTATTTTGATAGTTTTATTTGTTATTAATGAAAACTATTTTAAACTTAATAAAATAAAGTTTATTAACCACAATAAAATTTAATACAAATTTTATTTTAGGTAGGACTTATTAAATATAAATATTTATAATTATATTCTTAAATTCTAATTAACTAACCTATTGATGACATTAGATCAGATTCATTAAGTATAATTTCAGCAGATTTATTATTGATACCCATGTGATGCCTTAACAAATTAAAAATAAAACAAATACATAACAATTATTTATTTAAACTCTTTTTGGAAATTTACTTTGTAGATAATAATAGTAATGTCATATAATTCATATAATTGAAACCAGAAGTATGATTTAAAATTTTTTCTATCATAGTATTTTCTAATGCAACACAATCTCTTTTCAATATCCATCTTAATAATTTTTCACGATTTATATAACTTAAATTTTCAACTTGTCTATGTTGTAAAAATAGTCTTAAAAGAACTGGACTAAATTCTTCTATAGAATTCGTAGTAGCAATAATTATAATTGGTTTGGCAGTTTTGACTTTTAATTGATTGGTAAAAATATTTAAAATTTCCAATTCTAAATCCTTAGTAGAACATGAACAAAAAGCCTGAATTTGGAGAAAAAATTCATTATTTTTGGAACAAAAAGAATTTAAGTATATACATATACATACATCAACATTTTCTAAGTGTAATAGGCAAGGTGTTTTTTTTCTAATATCATCAAAAAAATATTCAATTGTTTTTTTAAATTGAGTGATATTGTTTAAAGGCCAATCAAAACAACATTGGGAAATGTATCTAATACCAAGATATTGTGATACTGATTTAATTAATAATTTTTTACCACATCCATTAGCTCCATACATTAAAAATGTTGAATGTAAAGACTGAAGATCTAAAACTAATTTGAAAAAATTATAAAAATTAGATAAATATATGTTTAATGTTTTTTTAAAATAATTTCTTTATTATACTTTTAATAAGCAACTGTTATATGAATTATTAAAATTAGTTAAAAACACAGAGAAATATTAAACTTAAATTACCTTTACGTTTCTGTTGAATAAATGGTTTGATCCATGAAACTAATACATCTATTTCATCTTCCATTCCATCAGGAAATATATTCAGGATAAAATCATTATAATTGTTTATATTTAAATTTTTCAAATTATTTATAGCACATTCTTTTTTCATAGGTAAATATGTGTTGAATAAACATTCAATTCCAGTTAATTTAGTACACGAATTAGATATGTAAAAATTGCTTTTACAGTTGTATAAATTAATATTTTTATTCATTTTTTTCGATTCGACAATTTTGATATAAAATAACGAAATATTTGATGGATTGTTTAAATATTTTATTTCTGGATAACATTTAATTAAATCTAATTTCAATATGTCTCCTACTGATACAAATTTTGGAAACGAAAAATAATTGTAAATTACTTTGTCTAATAGTATTTGGGATTCCTCATTAACTAAAATTGGTTTCATTATAGAAATTGATGCTTTGTGTGTTATTTTAGGTTCATAATCTATTAAAGGTTTAATAATTCGTAGAGTTTGAACTTTCAAATTATGATTACAATTACACAGATTAAATAAATTTGTCGAAGTAAGTAAACATCCAGGTTCTTTAAAATTTTTTAATACTACTATTCTATTATAATGTAATATAGGAAGATTACAAGAATTTATAGTTTTAACATTAACTAGTATCCATTGAATGTTTTTCAATTTAAATTTGTTTAGTGTTTCTTGACTGACAAACAAGCATTTGTCAATTTGTAAATAGTGCTTTAAAATTGTTTGATTATCATAGCAATGAGTTACAAGCTTTTCCAATATATTATCTGGTACACATTTAAAAGATATTTCTGAGCCAAAAAGAACCCTAACTCTAAGGTTATGAAGTATAGTTTTTAGTATAATTTGAGATTTGGTTCTATTAAAACATGCCTTTAATACATAACAAATTATTGAAATGTATTTAAATAAATATCTTCTTTGAAATTCCATATTTGTTGGTCTTTTTCTTTCTAAATAAAAGTAAAATAAATTTAAATTAAACAAGTTTAAGTTTATAAATTATCAATATTGAATGAATAATTTTAGCATTATTCATAGATGTATTTTAATGAAGTATTAAAAAACATTTATACCTATTTGAAGGAATACATTTATGAACGCATTAAGCTTTATGTTAAACGGGAACATATCTTTTTTAAAGGAATATAACAAATACGTTTACTGTGCTCACAAAATAATAGAAATAAACAGTGGATATAAACTGATTGTTCTCTGCTGTAACCATTTCTCAGTTATATATTATAAATTAATTATAGATTCATTTAATATTTATAATATTTTATTTGTTAATAAATTAATATAACACGAATGTTGCAAATAAATTATAAATCTTTTTCCTCCTCGATTTTTTTCCAGCTATTTGGGGTCAGCCACCTTGATTCTCAACCTACACTTGACTCGATCTCCTACATTATTCACGCACACACCTGCAGTCCTATTATTATACTCAATCCTGTTCAACCATTTCTTCTTTGGTCTTCCCCTTCCTTTTTTTCCTTCTACGCTCAATTCCATAACTGTTCTTACTGTTTCCAAATCTTCTTTCCTCATAACATGACCAAACCATCTAAGTCTATTTTTCCTCATTTTATCCATGATCAGCACTAATCCTATGCTTCTTCTTATATATCCTTTCTTATCCTATCTTCTCTTGTTACCCCATTCATCCATCTAAGCATTCTTATCACGGTTATGCTCATTTTCTGCTTTATTTTCTAGTCCACTGCCCAACACTCTGAACCATACAACATAGCTGGTCTCACTACACTCTTACAGAACTTACCGCAAATAAATTACAGATACTTACCAATAATGTTAATTGTTTTCAAATTTATATATGAAACATTGTAATTTAAAATAATTTAAAAACGAGTAATATTATAAACGCATTAATGTACATATCAGGGAAATAAGGAATACTTTAATATCTTAACAATTGATATTAAATTTTCTGTATCGGTTTATCATCAAAGTAAAACACAATCACTGTAGAAATATTATTATTATCATAGCAACATGGTAGTTAGTATAGTTAATGATAAGAATATAATTCTTATCAAAAATGTGAAATATTTAAAATATTTTGAAAGATATTTTTTGAATATTATGTTTCCAAAATTCTATTTGCATTATTGAAAAATCGTTTTTTAGACCACATAGATATGTTATATTGTGTTACATCGCATAAATCGTTTTATGCTAAAAACGGTTAACTTTAATACAGTTTGATCTCAATTTATATAAACTTAAAATATAATTTTATTTACTACAACCATGTTTAACAATACTGGAAAACTTATTTTGTGAGTGCTATTAAAAAATAATTTGAAATAAAATGTATTTATAAACTTTAAAACAATTGTTTTTTAGGTTAAGTAATATAGTTCGTTGTTTTCCATTGCGTGTGTGTTGTTATAAACTATTCAAGGCTAATATATATTCATCTACATTATTAAGAAAACAAAGAAAATCAAGAGACGAAAAAGTAATGTACAGTTATAAAATTGTTTATTCATTTTCCTCTAAAATAATATTAAAAATAATTTATTTAGTCATATATAAAATAAATATGTGTATAGTTAATTAATTTAAAATTTTGTTTATACTATTTGATATATTTTTTTTTAGAAAACTATTATTGTACCTACTATAGATTTTAAATCAAAACAAAAGAAAACTATTGATATTTGGAAAAATATGACTGTTTTAGAATTAGCAAATGCTACTGGAATACCAGTAGGTAAATTATTTGTATTATGTAAAATTTATAATCTTTATATGGTAGTCATTTTTTACAAATATAATTTACTATATGTTGTACAATTAATTATTTTATTTAAAGTATTTGAATATATGAACATTATTTTTACAGATAATGTTTTGGGAATAATTGAAATTATAGATAATACCCATACGTATTTTAAACCCACAAGTGTTCTAAATAATATTGCAGTTCTCTGTGAAATTGTTAAAAAGTGTGGATTTAAATCTAATTTAATATCGAATCCCAATATATCTAAAAAATCTGAAAACCATTTAAAAGATGCTTATAAAAGGTAAAAAATCTTCGATCTAATTTTCAATAAAATTTATTTTAAAAACATTAATACTACATATTATTTAAGTTAACTATGTTTAATTATATATGAATATTAATTGAATTATAAAATTATTGTTAGACCTCCGGCGCCGTATAATTCTACAGTTTCGAGACATCCTGTTGTAACAATTATGGGTCATGTAGATCATGGAAAAACTACATTATTAGATACACTAAGAAATGCTTCAGTTGCTAAGTCTGAATTTGGTGCCATTACTCAACATATTGGAGCATTTCCAGGTAATGATGATTTAATTGAAAATTTATATTTGATATTATTCAATTGTATTTATTTGGTTTTAGTTGTTTTGGATAATGGGAAAAAAATAACATTTTTGGATACACCTGGACATGCAGCCTTTGCAACTATCAGAAGTCGAGGTGCACAAGTAACAGATATTGTAGTATTAGTAGTAGCGGCTGATGATGGAGTCAAGGAACAAACTATTGAATCAATTCGAATGGCTAAACATGCGAAAGGTATATTATATTCAATATTTATGAATCATAACTTTACAGAAAATTATTTCTGCTGAGATGCATTAAAAATAAGAATTACCGTTTAATAATAGTTTGAAACCATATAAATAAATTCATTTTGTTATTTAGTCATTTCATTATAAATAGTTTGTATTGTTTAAAAAATGTAATAACAAAATTGAAAAAATCAAAAGAATGTTCTATCTAATGAAATTGTCCTATATTTATATAAATTTAAGTAAAAATATTAATTTAATATAAATTTATGTATTAACTATTAAATTCTTTTAGTTCCTATCATCGTAGCAATTAACAAAATAGACAAACCTACAGCAAATATTGTATGTATTAACAATTAAAAAACAAAGACATTAAGTAATATATTATTATTTTTCTAGGAACGTTGTAAAAAAATGTTACAAACTCAAGGTGGACTAGATCTTGAAGAATTTGGTGGTAGTGTCCAAGTAGTTCAAATATCTGCTCTGCGAGGTACAAACTTCAATGATTTGATTGAATCAATTCTTACTCTAGCTGAAATATTAGATCTACGAGCTGATCCTAACCCTCCAGCAGAAGGTGTAATAATTGAATCTAAAATAGATAATCAAAAAGGGTAAATTGAAAATTTAATTAAATATATAAATAGGCATAGTTCAGGGAGTAATAATTATACATTTAAAAAAACTGTTTACATTATAAAGTTGTATACATTTTTATTTTTATTTAATTATTAAACGTTGACATAAACTTTTACTATTGATTAGTTCTACATTGCTTTAATTTTTGAGTTATATTATTCATTTATTTAAGTAATTTGAATTGTTTTTACTTTTTTAGAAAATTAGCAACTGTTCTTGTTCAGCGTGGGAAATTATTAATTAATAGTATAATTTTAGCTGGAACTGCTTGGGGAAAAGTACGAAAAATACTAGATCATCAAAACAATGTCCTTCAAGAAGCTAATCCATCAGATGCAATCCAAATAATTGGATGGAAAGATTTACCACAATCTGGTCAAGAATTTTTACAAGTTTCTACTGATGTATTGTTTTTTCATAAACATTATTCTATCATAGTTGTAACATATGTTTTGAATATTATTAATTATTATTATAGAAACGTGCACGTGAAGTAATTAATTATCGTTTATCTAAATTTATTAAAGAAAAACAGAATATGGATTATGCTTGTATATCATCAAAACTTGAAGAGTATAATAAAGTTAATTAAATTGTTGTATTAAGTATGTTTATATATATTGTATAGAGTTAAAAGTATCGTTATTTATATTATAGGAATACAAAAATCATTTAGAAGAAAAAAGAAAAGGTTTAACTCATAGAAGAAGTAAATTCAGTAATCTTTATCAAGAAAAACAATTAGAAAATAAAAAGAGTGAGGAAAGTGAAGATATTTGTCTAAATGTTGTGATTAAAGGTGACAAAAATAAAATAGATTTTATAAATTAATTTAAATATTTTCAAACATGTTTATGGTTTAGGTGATGTGATTGGATCTGTTGAAGCAATATTAGATGTATTAGATACATATGAGGGTAAACTGTGCAAATTGGATATTATTCATTATGGAATAGGTAATGTGAATATTACTGATATTGAATATGCTGATGCTTTTAAAGGTAAATCCAATTATCTCAGTTATTTATAACCAAAATAAACTCTGAAATTATTCATTTTCTTTGCCCTTCCTAACTATACGTCAGTCAAATAATTGTTCTTATGACCATTTTTATATAGATAGGACAACTGATCTATATATTTATTTGGACTCCTATTTTGACTTAACTGTACTCCAGTTATCAACTTGATAACCTTATTTAGTTGCCTCTTAATTTAAAAGTCCTGTGGAAGTATTATAATCCCCTTCTGTAAGGAAATTATTAATAACAAAATATAAATGCGTTCATACAAGTATAACATTGAGATATATTTTTGTTACAGCGGTGGTTTATGCTTTCAATGTTGGCACATTAAAAGATGCTGAGGAAAATGCTAAACAAAATAATATTGTTATTAAACAACATAATGTTATTTACAAATTAATAGATGATATAAAAGAAGATATAAATAATTGTTTACCTCCAGTTGAAATTGAAGATATACAAGGTACATGTATAAATTATATAGATATTTTTACTATTAATTCATATTTTTTTAACACTAAAGGAGAAGCAAGTGTATTACAAGAATTTTTGATAAACGAAAATAAAAAAAAGATCCCAGTTGCCGGATGTCGAGTGACTAGTGGAACATTAAAAAAAGCTGCACTTTTTAAAGTTATTCGAGATTCTGATACAGTAATTTATAAAGGTAAGTAATAATTATTTTTAATTTAAACCATTCTAATTAATCAATAAATAACTTATGTGATAAAAAGGAAAATTGTTATCTATGAGACATCTGAAAGATGAAATGGTCACTATTAAGACAAATATGGAATGTGGGTTACGATTAGAAGATACAAACATCAGACTGATACCAGGAGATAAAATAGTGTGCTTCACATTGCGAGAACAACAACAGAAAATTGATTGGGAAACTGGTTTCTAAAATATGTTTAATTAGTTATTTACGATATCAACTGTAATTCAAATGATTTAATTTTGTATAGCAGTTTCTTTTTAGACATTTAACAACATTTATTATTTTATGAAAACAATTGTCTACAAATAATAAAAATGTATTTTAATAATTTGGCTTCTTATACTCATCAGACAGATGTCATTTAATTAGAGTTTAATTATTACTTCAGAGTAATGTTTGAATACAAAATGTTAGGAATTAACTTGTAGTTTTAGTTTGAACATGGAAGAATA
The DNA here is from genome assembly GCA_025469175.1 of Geopemphigus sp. TES_GeoC_2020. NCBI lineage: Eukaryota > Metazoa > Arthropoda > Insecta > Hemiptera > Aphididae > Geopemphigus > Geopemphigus sp. TES_GeoC_2020. The sequence goes on from JAIPRN010001135.1 coordinate 18,429, forward strand.
AAACACTCAAGTCAATACAAATATGTAATATTCAATTTTATTAAAGTACTATTTATTTAATTTAAAAGACTAAGTGAAATTTAATATTTTTCCCCTTTCATATCGTATATTACAAAGTTAAGATTAAGTATAATGACTATTAGTCAAATTATTGTTTTTTCTATGAAATATCAATAATTTAAAGTTGTAAAACTCTGTTGGTACTTTACGAATCATTTTTAGAAGGTTTATTTTTTTTCAAGTAAATAGAATACAACATTAAGTTTCACTAGATACATTATTAATTATTTATATGTTGTAAATATATAACTTAGCTACATCTATACTCCACATTAGAAAATATGAATAAATAATAGGAAAAGTTTACTTTTACTGTAGATTTATGTACTAGATTACTGTAATATAGACATGTGGTGTGAGAATAGCTTTATTTGATTCTTTAATTAAACTGAATTTAACATAATAAAATAATAAAATAAACTTTGTTTTTGATAAATCTATTTTTATCTTTTTAATATAACTAATATTGAAATAATAATTAAAATTATAAATTAAAAGTAATACTTGTATTTTACACATAAAAAGTATAACAATATATTTTTTATTAAGTAATATAAATAAATATGTTACTAATTTTACTATATAGCAAATAAATGTCAGAAGTGTATATTAGTCACGACCAGTAAATATTTGAGAATTTATAAGTTATATATATTGTTAATTGTTAAGTATTATTTCTTTAATTTTTAATATTTTTATATTTAAAGAAGTGATTTTTTCATGTTGTATAATTTTTAAAGCGGCGCTATGGGTATGCAATTTAGCTACATCGGCGTGGTCTGCAATGATAGAAAATATAATCAAATAAAATAGAAGCAAGTTTAGCAGGGCCTAGTTGATAAATCGAAAGTCATAGCATTAGTTACTTGCAGTGTTTTTACTCCAATAGCAAATTGGAATTCCGTAAAAAAAATTTAAAAAATCCTGTATATAGCTAAAAAAATAATTTATTTTTACATTTTTTGCAGCATTTATCAAACTATAAAAACTTATCGCATAGTAATCGCATTCGACCTATTTTAACATTTTAAAAGTATACAAAAATGGTCGATATTTGGATCGTGACATAGCCCGAATTTTCCATTTTCATTCCCACGATCTATAGCATTGATGTTCGATATCAATATGTTGCGGAGCGTAAAGTAAAGAGTCAACAATGGAGGAAATTTGAATGATAAATCTAATACAAAATAATACAAGTTTGTATATCGGTGACGTCCGAAGTAAGTTTTTAAGGGCAAGAATGACTGCTGCGTTCTATCAATGTATCAAACCAGTAATCAGTGACAAACTGGTTAGGTTTCCGGAATGCACGCACGTATTTTTCGAATTTTCATTATATGACAACGATCGGACAGGTCCGTGATAGTCTACCGTTTTTCGAGTTATGGTGGCCAACTATTCACGAACTGACGGTTTTTTGTTTTCATTAATATTAAATTGTACGAGATAGATTTTTTTGTCGTTAAATAAAAGTTATGACATGATTTTACAATTCATATGGTGATAATTTTTGTTGAATGGATATCGAAGTATTCTGATACGAATTTTAATATACAGTATACTTGTTTACGTATATAGACGTTATTCGAGGGATTCCAGTCTCACTAAAACGATTCATTTTTAAAAGAAAAATGAATTAGTGACAGATTAAGGAAAAGACCGAAACGTTAAAATATATTTCCTAGTTTTGGAATACGTTGATAAAAATAGCGAAATTTATAATATATCGACATTACAAAATTTCACGACAAAGTGATACTATATTAATGACAGTTTTAATTCGTCAAAAATGTTAGCGTTAACGAAATGTTTATAGGTTTTTAATGAGATCTCTAATAATTTTCCTAACGAAGCAAAATTTGTTTAGAATTAGGATTAATAATAATGGTATGTATTGTTACACATTCTTAGTTGGAAATTCAAAATTTTGTCTAATTCAATAAAAATAAAATAAGTAATATATACTTACATAAAACCTGTATTATTTTATAATACATAGGTATAAAGTAGGCTATAATTAAGACCGTGTAATTTATATAAGAAAACTTAAATGTTTATGTTAACTGTTTTATTTTCTTATATATGTAGAGATAATTATCTTTAATACTTTTTTACTTTATGTTAGAAAGTCTAAGCTTTTAACAATGATATACTTGGTTTAATTTTAGCTCAATAAAATTTAATAAACCATTTAATTGAGGGGTTCCTTATAAATAATAGCTCAGATAGTACATATCAGTTTGCTTCCCGTTAAAACAGTCATTGGTACCAATAATAGGTATTCAAAGGGTGCTAATATTGGAAAAAGGTATATGCATAGTTTTCACCATTTATAATATTTTAAGGTCATTCTTACGTAGGAAATATAATTATTTATTCAATTTATATTTGCTGTTACCTAACTAAATTATACTTATATGATTAGATATGTTTTCGGGGTTTTACGTAATTTAATCTCAAATATAAAAAAACAGATGAATAAAAAAAAAAATATATATATATATTAAAAATGTGTGTACATTATATGATTATTTAGTTAACTTAAAATTAAATAATAATAATACAAAAACCTATTGCAATTATTATTGACGAATATATATTATATTTTTATGTATAATACGAAAACGAAAATAATATCGGATTATTTCAATCAATTTTAATTTTAATAAATAGAGTGAAAATTTCAGGTTTTTAAATATATATATATATATATATATATACACATACATACATATAAATAATATTAATTTACATTTTTTTATCGAATGTATTAATAATTACTAGTGAGAAAAGTCATTTATTATAAAATAATACTTTGCAAAAAAGAAGATATTTTTTCATTATTAGTTTTTTTGTATTTAGTTTATCATTTCGTTAATATTATTATAGTTAATTTCATCAATAACGTTATACTTTTAATATTTTTGTGTCGTATACTTTGAAAGTGTTCTCTAAAAAAATTAATCGATTAAATTTCGTAAGTATTATTTAATAATCCAGATGTCTTAAATTTTATAACTCGCACACTAATATATAACATAATATACGCCACGTATATATATATATATATATATATATATATAATTCGTTACATATATAATATACGTAATTCTCGAGACAATTAAACAAACAATATTTACACAAAATTGAGTTTCACTGGCGGAATTCAAAGAGTACAAACGAGATGCGTCGGTTTTTTGGTCTGTCCGATATTGCAGGAGGACGGCGCGATGGGCGGCTCGGCTCCGATTGGTAGTCGCTGTCACGGTAGCGCGTTGAGTCACAGGTACGTGTAAATACACAATGTGTGTGTTTACTTAATCTGTGACCTTTGAATCGGACTCCTTGTAGGTATAATATGTAAACGGGCATTATATTGGCAGGAAGTGGTGGCGATGGGTTCATACCACAATGCCTGTTACTCATCGTTCGTATATAATCTGTTTTACGATCATACGACAGCTCGCAGTAACATTTCTACGGTTGACCGCGGCTGATACGTTTTGTCCGAGTTATAATCTTGCCTTCTGTGCGTAACATGATCATGTCGCAGAAAATGTTATACTTGTACGGAGGAAGTCCGTCGACCGTTGTAGGGCCGTCGTCCACAGTGACAACATCGCATTCGTTGCACCACCCGCACCCGCAACATCACCACCATCAGCAACAACAACAACAACAGCAACAACAACAGCAGCAGCAACAACAACAACAGCAACAACAACAACTCGGTACCGGCCACGTACCGTCGCAACATACGCAACAATACGGGACAAACGTTGCGGATTCGCCATCATCCTACGGTCCAACCGTATCAAAACGGAGTCACCATCATCAGTTCCGGGATTTCGAGCACGCTAAACCACCCTACTCGTATATATCGCTGATCACAATGGCTATACAAAAGTCACCGGACAAGATGCTCACGTTGTCCGAGATTTACGAGTTTATCATGGCCCAGTATCCGTTCTACCGACAGAACCAACAGCGGTGGCAAAATTCCGTCAGACACTCGTTGTCGTACAACGACTGTTTCGTCAAAGTGCCCCGGTCCGTGCACAAACCGGGTAAGGGTTCGTTTTGGAAACTTCATCCAAACTCGGGCAACATGTTTGTCGACGGCTGTTACCTACGCCGGCAGAGGCGTTTTACAGACGACAAAAAACGCGACACCGCTGTCGCTGTGACTGTTGCCGCGGCTGACCAGAGGCACTATCATCTGCAACAACGCCATAATCAACGGTATGACGACAATAATCCTGCAGCATTGTCGGTGCTCGACACAAACCATTCGCACCATCAGCACTACCAACAACACCGTCATTCCATGCAACTGCATCAACAACAACACTTCGACGTCGCGCACGAGCACCATGGCAAATCATCACATTTTCTATTTCATCATCAACGGGAGCACGACATTATAGACGGCCCATCGTCCGCATTAGTTGACTTGTTAGCGCCTGTACACCATCAGCACCACCGCGGACAACACAGTTCGCCCGCGAACGTTTACGCCAACACCGCCGTGCATAATTATAATCACCATCAGCATCAGCAGCAATACCAATTCGAACAGCATGTCAAGTCTTCGGCAGCAGTGGCAGCCGCGGCCTCTGCTGAATTCACCGCCGCGGAAATCGCCGCTGCGTCCGACCGTTCGTTTTCCGTCACGCGGATGTTGCCATCTCCGCGGAAGACAGTCGCCGACAAACCGCCGTCCGCCGTCGCCGTTGCTCAGCAGTACCGTGGTACCATTATCGAGTACAATGATCGATATCGCCCGTACAATCAACAGCAGTACCATGCGGTCGCAGCGGTCTCGGGAGGACAGCCACAGCCATTGTCGTCACTGTCTGAGTCTCCAGCATCAGCAGCCACCGCTGGGTCTTTGTCACCAATGTAACTAACGCACGATTGGTTTTAGACACGTTTATTTTTGGGATTTCATTTTTAAGTTTTTACTCTTCTTCGAGACAACATGAACTTAAATATAAAAATCGAATAATTTATAATTTTTTTATTAATTTATCATAATATATATGATTAGATATTAAATATTAAGAAAACATATATTTTTGGTAAGCACATACGTTCGATTTCACTATTATTATATTTGTTTTATATGACCGAAGATCAAAACGGGTTGTTTTTAATTTCCAAAAAAACGTAATTGTTTGTTAAAAAAGTTTTTTAACAGATTTTTCACGGGTTATTATATGTGCTTTATCAACTCCATTTTTGAACCCATTTTGATTAATTGGAATTTAAAAAAATGCCCGAATTGTTATATAACACTTAGGTACATAAATAAATAATAATTTATTTTTGAAAAAAAAATTCAAATATTTATTATTGATATTCATACAAATATTTTTTACTAATAAAGTTAATGACTTTAATATATTATATTTTAAGTAGATTTTCAGGTTTTAAAAGTAAAATGATTTTTCCCGTTCATTTACTATATATATATATATTTTATTCACAAGCCTAAAAAATAAAAATCACAAAAATTATATAATATATTTTATAGCTATAATTTTTTTTAGTTTTTCTTTTCTTTACCGAATATTTAATATACATATAAACTTATTCTTAACTTATATTATATTATAATGCGTGATCGCGATTTACATATATATTTAGTTCATATTGTTATGTTTGTATGTTCACTAATTAAATTATTTATTGGAGTATATTTATATAATATACTAATATGAGAAAATAGATAAAGATCCTATTATTGATATATTTTATATATTATTGTGAACAAGATACTAATATATATTTCTTTCGTTATACAATTATGTTTTTATATGAATCGTGTGTATGTGTTTAGTCCTCGCCCGACACCGCATCTATATATATAATTTCTGTTCAGACTGTATGTGGGAACACACCTTTTTGAATACTCTTAACTGATTGATAATTATACATTTAACATTTTTCTATATGCATGGTCCAAATATTACCGAAGTTGGTTTTAAAATAACGTATGAATAAATAGGAGCGTGCGTCTCTTATATAATTTATAATTTAAATATTATGACAATTTTTTAGTAATAAAAAAACGATACATTTTTCAAGTCTTTTTGGAATTTTTAAAAAACAACCAAATTAGATTTTACATTAATAAGACGTGTTGACAATTTCTATGTAGTTTTTAAAATACTTAAAAAAAATTTGTATAATGGTTTTTAAAAATATTGTTAGAGTATCCTATATGATAAATTTTGTATTAAATGTTTATGCCTTCAGTCTGAAAAAAAAACTTCATAGACGGTTAAATTTTAAACAATTATAAAACGCAATACGAGTATTTCACCTGAAATTAATGAAATTGTAACGTAAATTAGATGCGTACTGACCCACCGATATACTAGAAATATCCCGATAGGTCCTTCTTATGTTTTAGTACCTGAGATTTTCACACATTTGCGTACACCTTTATTCCGAAAAAAATTACTTTATTTCTTATTATTTATTAACGACATGGTAATATATTAGTAATTAAATATCGTGTACATTAAACCGACAACTACATCTTAAAAATAACTTTCGATATCGATAATTTTTTTTCTTAATTTTCGTAATAACACGAATTACGAAATTTTTTTTTCATAAAGAGATAATTCGTGATATACATATTAAATTTAGACAAATACAATAAAGAACAAACTAATAACGATATTTTCTTGAATCGTGCTCACATACAGGAATATATGTTATATTCACGTGTGTGTAATTGAATTAATAAAATGGCCTACAAAGACAAGACAATTACCTCGATATCTTGGTTTATAAAAATTATCGTTTTTGAGTTGTAATTTAATATTATTACAAAAGTAATACGTTTATAGACTATAGTTGTTACGTTCTTATAAAATTCAGTACCGAGTGGATCACAGTAAACACATTTTCCCAGTAAAAATATTCGACCCAGTACACATCTGCGTATAATATTTAAATAAATATCCGAATGAAGTTTTAAGTACTTTATATTATGTTAAAAGCAACCGCAAGTATTTATTTATCGGAGGGTGAAAGAGGCGTATATTATTTTTCAGTTTTCACAATGTGGGTTTTATATTATCGTGTCACGTCCAAAAAAAAAAATGCGGAACAATAACCATTTTTGTATCCGTTTAGTTTACAGGAAATCGTCAATATTTGAACAATATAATAAACTGCTATTCATGACTAAATAATACGTCTTTTTCGGTCAATATGAATCATGATAACTGAAAATAATAGAATTATAATAAATATTAGATATGTAGCGTACATATATATATATAAATAAATCCTATTGACTTTCGCTCTTTAATTCGCGACTGTTCCATAGAACTGACACGTTTAATAATTATAATATAACAATTATATTATAATATGTGATATATATATATATATATATATATATATAATGAAAACCTTTTCAATTTTGTAGATTCTTAAGGAATCGATAAGAATATGTTATATATATATATATATATATTGGATTTATGATGGAATAGATTTTGTTTTATATATATTATGTATATATACTAATATATCTATGCGAGATTATACTAAATATATAAAATATATTATAGCGTATATACTACTTTGTAACTTGAATTTGATACAACGTATCGAAATATTGACAAAATTGCTTTTCAAAGGAATTGTAAGCAATTTAAGAAAATTTCTTGTTTATTTATTTTATACTTTTCAAGAAGCTTCAACATTAAATGACTTATTTATAAAATCTTTAATAATAAATATTTTTTCTCTTTTTAATTACGTAGATTACAGTGTTGTTTTGAATTACTGTATTATAATTCGACAGATGTTTTTAAAATTATAATTTAAAATTAATTTTTTTTTTTATAATAATACTTATTAGATGAGTTGTTTTTATACCTATAGATTGTCGTAAATGCTTTTTTAATATGTTTACAATTTTGTAAATTATTGAAACAATATAAATTAACATAGAAAATTTCCATTACTTTACTCAAGAATACTTAGAACAATAGGAAGGCATACAGTTAAGTATACAACGTATATGTTATTTCAATATTTACCATTCGATATGTAGTTAAAATTAAAGTTATAACATATTGCCTAGTTCTATTTTAATTTTATAAAGATCTTACAATTATTCTATTACAAGGATAATAAAGCGAAAGGTATTATAGAAAAAAATCGTTTGAAATATGGAAATGTTTATCAATTATATACTAACGTTGGAAATTTGTTTGATAAAACTGTTTCCATTGTTCTTTGGAAGAAATACCAATTATTTCTCAGAACTACTTAAATCTGACATTCCAATGTTTCACTGTAGTTTGGCAAAATATCTTCAAACATTTTTTTTTTGTAGTGCCCTAATATAAAAAAATATAGAAAAATATCTTTATGTATTACCATATATTATGGAGATTTTTTAAGGTTTAGCGACGTATATTCGTTAAATCTGTCATTAATTGTGTAATATATAAAATTAAACGTAATATAATACTAAATATGATTAAATTTACTGATTTGTTTTGAATATTTAAAAAAAAGCAGCAAAATATTCATATAAGCAATACCGGTGAAAGAAAAACAGTTTCAAATGTAACATAAATATATTGGTCGTTAAATGAGGAAGTCTAGTTGAATAGGGCCGAGAACACTTGGGTTGCGTCAATCATAACACAAAAAGTAATGACGACTAATGGTAGAGCGGCGGCAGATTTTGAATATAATAAGACCGAGGTATAAATTGTTATAGAAAATTTAATAAAATATTAAAAAGTCAAATAGGATAAAAATCAGTAAATTCATGGCAATGGTCAGCTCGAATTCTGTATGTATTTTATACAAATAACACAATAAGCAAAATAATATTGATAATATTCTCGACATTTCCAGTGATAAAACTATGTCTTAAACATGACTTAAAATAAATATTTAATGAACGAAATCTATGTACATATTATATTATAATCGTTTATATATTATATTAAAACCTGTGTGTACATATTAATATTATATTATTTAAGTGTTCGAGCTAAATTATCGTTTTGTATGTTTATGTCAACAGGAAGTTAACAAAAGTGTCCGATCAATTTTGAATAAGATCACTCCAGAAAATAAAGAAATATTAACTAAGAGACTTTTGGCATTACCGATCAGCACATTTGAACGTATAGAAAAAGTAATTCATTTGATTTTCGAAAAAGTAATATATTATATAATAAAAGAAAATATTGATTTAGATAAAATGATTTAAATAACTATTGTAAGTTATATATATTTAACAAAAGCATTGTAATTAACTCGAATATATATAAGTGAAGTTATTAACATGACTCCACGGTTGAAATTTAAGGTATGATTAATTAAATGCAACTTTTTATTTATATTGACCTTTAAAGTTAATATTAAAAATATGTTGACTTAAGCTGGTTAGAATAAAGTTTATTTCTATTACGACTTTCAATTATTATAATATTATAAAGTATAAGTTAATATATCTTTAAGTCATTATTTCATTATTTAATGCATTCTAATAATATATACGTACATCTTAATATTAACGTTAAACATTCGATTTGAACATTTGCTCTAATAATTATTGATTTAACAAAATGATTAATATTGTATTTTGTTTGTCGAACAACGATTAAAACGCACAAAAGACCATAACGCCGTGTATAATAATTGTGGGATTCGCGAAACGTAGATTTTATATTCTTATTTATTTTATAAACATATTTAAAACTATAATAATTATGAAAACTAACTAAATTTAACTAATATACATAAATATTATTTCGTCAACTCAACTATTTATTAATAGTATTAAATTTTCAAATAAAATTGAACGGAATCGCTTTTCGATAATAAAATATTTATATTTGATGTTTGAACGAATATAACTTATATTATATTATAAGGTAATTTCAAACACTTCAAACATGTAACTTTCAAAGAAAAATATCTTTGATAGAATCTCAACATCTTGTTTGTAAATTATTGTCTGACAAATATTGCAGGTATTTAAATAAACGAATCAAAATCAAAACATTTCAAGTTTTTTATGGGACGATATTTTACAAAAAATGCTATGTAAAATAATAGCAAATTTAAAATTCTTCTTTTAATATGCAGGTTTAAATTTTAAATTTATGCTACAGTTTAAGTTGAAGAATTAACTTGAAGTTAACATGTTAGGTTTTTAAAAAAATAATTATCAAATTTAAAAAAATAAATAAATATGTAACTCAATTACAAGTAATTAAGAAAATTAGAATATTCTATAATAATAATGTTTATATGATTGCTATATGATATTAATCTTTTAATATATTTTGTAATTAATTTATAGTATTTAAAAAATTTAGAAAAATATTTTAATTTATATTTTCACATATTCTATTTTCTATATTCTATACATACATATATATATAGGCAATTAAAGAACAGTTTTGCTCCAATTTATGTCACTTTATGTTCGGCGATACAATAAATACAAATTACTTGTAAAAAAAATTAAGTGACATTTAAAATGTTTATCATTAAAAAGTAACAAAATCAATTTGAATTTGACAAGACGATTAAGACAAGTGCAGTAGAGAAACTCCAGGAAATTAATATGTGCAGAGATCTCGTAATGCGCTATAATTTATATAAATATAAATAGTAATTAAAGCATATGACAATAAACATTTTTTAATTAACCGAATACTTATATTTATGAATTAACATACCAGCGTTTATATACCCAAACTGAAGACCATAAGGCTGAGGGATTGGGAGGAATGGCTCGGTTGATGTTCTTTTTCGTGATCTCCGTCGTTCAATCGGAAAATGTATTATTATAAAATACATCGAGGTTTTTATAAGTCACGAAAAAATATAGACAATATTAACATATTGCGAAATATACGAGTAAATATATATAATAAACCTAACCAGGGCGATTATTATTGTAATATTTATTTAAAATGTGTATTGTAGTATTATAAGAAGAAAAATAATTTTTAATTTTATTTTTTTTGCTAACTCTTGTTGGTACACAACAATTGCACACAATTTTTTTAAAAACGTAAAAAAATAGTTGTTTATATTTCTCGATATATAATCATTGATTTGTAATTATAAAATCGCTTTATATATTATTTTTCAAGTTTTATCAGAGAATTGTTTAAGCAAAATATTATCGATGCAACCACTATACATTATTGTATTGAAGTATTATATTGTATTTAGTTTGGTAACAAACAAATAAATCAATAGAATGTTTGTGTAATTTATTAAGAATTACTGGAAAATAATTTGAACGAGTACGTATTTATACTTTTTTCATCTTTTGATTGTGTAGCAATGTAATTATTATTTTTTGGGATTGTAAACACTTTCGTTTTCAAATTTTTCAACTACATCTCTTCATTATTATTTTTTAATAGTGCGCTTTTAATACGTTTACATTATATTTTTCAAATGTACGTATTTAAAAACGCAAAAAAATAACAATTTTATGCATACAATTAATTGGATATATATTTTAACCTAACATAACGTTAGCATAATAATTATAATAAATCTATCGATATTGTTATTTTTTATCATCGTTACAATTGACCATTACTTTTAAATGGTCGATCTGGTCGGAGGGAACCATTATATATAGAAAGTGTGTTATGTAGTGATATGTGATTATCGATTTTCACTGTAGTTTTTGGAAAAAATATGCAAAAATACGTAAATTTTTCAATGTGTATTGGTGGCAGATTTTCAAAAAATCTAATTTCGTTTATTATTTGTTACGATTCCAAAAATAATATTAAAAATTATTGTAATAGACATTTTTTGTGAAATTACATTTTTTTCCATATGTCATGAGCAATTCGATTTATTTATCAATGATGTTATATTTAGAATTTCGATACAATTTGTGTTTCATTATAAGTACCAATTTTGGAAAATTTCATTATAATTAATTTAAATAATTGATTAATAATTGGTCATATCACTTTTTAGTTGTTTGTTTTTTGGTTATTTTATGGCTTACAATTTGTTGTAATTGCCAAATAACTAATTTGAATTATATGAACATTTATATCACATACAACAATATACTTGGAAATTATTAGTCTTAAAAATTGATTACTAGTCACATTTTTTTTTAAACATGTATATATAGTTAAAATAATTTTTCTTCTAATCGTAGATATTATTAAAAAAATTTTTAAAATAAATTGATTCATTTTAGGCTAAATAAAGAATAGTTTATATTAAACGCGAAATTATAAACATTTTTCAAAAACCATCGTATGTTGTTATATATTGTATATTCTAACATTTGTAAAAATCTACCTAGACCAATATTATTTCTTTGCGGATATAATATTATTTTTATAGTCTTACAATTTAAATGGTACATTCAATAAGCTTAAAGCTTTAACCCGCATGACAAGTATTTCATCAAGAATCCGATTTATGAAATAAGACATTAATGACTTATAAAAAAAATAGTTACCTAAACACCTTTACTCCAAAAATATTAGTTTTTCTCTTAGAAAGTGCCGACAAAATAAATATTTACCTATAATTATTTTTAATAAATAAATAATTTCCTATACCTATTTTACATTTTATGAATTTGCGTATATTTATTTTCGATTATGCTTCAATAACATCGATATTGTAAATTTTTTGTTATCCTTATAGGATCGACGCAGTACTAAATAAGTGGAGCGATTATCTGGTCGATTATCCTCATTTTTTTTCCTACATCGCCACTATTGTCGGTAAGTTTAAAATATTTTTAAGTATTATATTTATAACCAAAACGTTCGTTATATATTATTTTATATATATATAGCTATTTTATAGCTCCGACTTTATTTAATTATTCAAATTCGAAACTGGCTTGTTCGTCCATACCCCCAAAACATTTGAGCGCGTTCTTCATTAAAGTATTAAAAATGATTATCGAGTTTGAAAAAAATTATGAAAAACGTGTAAGATATCATTTTTGTTAACAAACGTATTAAAAATGCTTATTTGATTTGAATACCCTTCAAATGGTACAAAATATAGCTTTCTTTTTGGTATTTTTGAAACTTTTTTAGGCATTTGTCGCATTTTGAAACTATTTTTAATATATATATATATGTATATTTTTTGATCTTGTGTTATATAAATAAAACTAAACTATATTTAAATTCATATTAATCAGCTATAGTTTTTTTTCTTGGTATTTTTTACTTTTTAGAGTATTTTTTAAGACATCGAATTAAAAACATTTAAATACTTAGTTCTGTTGATTTACGATATCGTATTATCTTAAATATCATGTAAATAATACAATATAGATTTCAAAATTAATTTGTAAAATATTGTTGCGTTAAATATAAAGTTTCTTATGAGTCTAGTATGTTTGTATAGGAATTCGACAGTATTTAAGAGTTTATAGATTGTGAAGTAAACAAGTGAATTAAATGTAAATCCATGTTTTATATTGGAGGATCTTATGAATACATTTTTCAAAAATGACGTAAGTTGGGAAATTAAACAGAATTACGAGTTGTATTTTTGTTTTGAATTTAAACACGAAAATACGTGTATTCAATCTTATTTGTTACAGCGGTATTTGTAAAACTATTTTGAGCGACATTAATAATATGTATAATAAAAGGCGCCAATTGACCAAAACTATTTGTTGGAAGGATATACTAAAATCTTGGATAATTCATAAACCTACAATGGCTACGTCTCTTTAAATATTATTAAAACTTGATTAGTACGATAGACTTTGTATTAAAATTTTGCGTCTTAAGTTTTCTATTAAATTTGAGTTTTAAAAACCCGGAAATCACTGACGTTTTTAAAACAATATTTAGTCTAAAATTAGTGAAATTTTTGAGAAAAAAATTCTTATACGTTTAACCTAATATAATATCTTCTTCGTTGGTAAAACTGCTAAAATCCCAAAAACATGTCAAATAAATTTAAGGCTAAATAACTATTAATTAATACACGTTAACTTCACTTAAAATTTAAGAAAAACAAAACTTAGTAGTTGTCTCTTAATTATGGACCATTGATCACATAATCGTATCGTCTTTACGTTTCGATTTTTAAAAATTGGGAGTATTATTATTATTGATGGCAATGTTTGATGTAACAAAGTTGATCGATGGCTTGTACGATATTACTTATAAATGGATAAAAGTAAGTATATATTGTTTATTATATAATGTGTTAAACAGCGGTGAAGTTTGGTCGAAAAATGTAACGTTAAAAACATGTTTTTAATTTTTTATTTATTTAGATCATTTTTTACTTCTTTTCTTTATACGTATCGAAATAATATAATCAGATCTAAATTATCTACGATTTCTATCCCAAAGAGGTTTTCAATATTGCTCGAAAAACCTTTTACACTGATAAAATTGTTGTGAGACTTTGATTTTGGCTAGCTTGATTTTGTAGTTATTTATAAAGCAATTTTCAAATACATCAAATTCACAATTATACACGTAAAACACATTACAAAAGAAAAATACTTCGAAGAGAGGAGGGGAAGGTACTAAAATTTGTGACATATTTTCCTACCATTGATCTAATGTAATGTAATATATACAGTTACTATTAACACTTACAGATGAATAATAGTAACAAATAGTTACCATTTTCGTTACTAAAATGAATATAATCATGACGAAAGTACGTTTTAATAAATAAAAAACCTGACCAAGTTAACTACGTTACCTACCAAAACGAAATTAGTTTAAAACGTTTGTATTTTTGTTTTTACTAGTTTACAACTCGTAAAAAGAACAAATGGTTTAAAACGTGTTTATGGTCTGTTTATAAGCCTACATATTTTTTATATCGTCGTGACGCGTTATAATAGCGAAATTAGATTTGCAATTAATTGCAATCACGGTTACATCGAATAAACTGTAGCCTTCGGTGACAATAAATAAATAATAATTTCTACGAATACAACTTTCGATCACGTATGTACGTTATTATGATCTTGAAGATTTCCACTATAGCGAGGTCAACTTTACACGCTTATCACCGCTAATTGCGGTGATAACAGTGATAACGGCAACTCGCCAATCATCTTTATTACGAAAAACGAAACGTTCGTCGTCCAGACGTCGGCGATTTGTAATCGTGCGGTTTTTTGGAGTCGACCGCTACCTCCGCTATTCGTCATTCTAGTTGAGCGTATTAATTTTGTACCGGCCATGGTCGATTACGGGGAATTCGACTTCCCGGCTGAGCTATGTTGTACACCCAGTCCGCTGATCGCAATCGCCGGCTTAGATATGGTCAACAACGCCGTCCACAGGTCCATTTGGGACGCGTTCCACAGCCCTGTTGGTCGCGAGAGTCGAGCCGTATTAAATTTCTTTCACCTCACGTCCGAGTATAGGTTTCCAGCCCTCAGTGAAAAGGTACATGTAAACGTGCAGCAATGACATGTTTCCATCAATTCGTTTGTCTCGCCGCAACATTTCTCATTGATAATATACGAGGCTTATACCAACGTTTCACCGAAATTTATTTTTATTATAAGTTCAAATAAATATATCGTTGTATAATTTTAATCCATATATCTTACAAGCATACAATTTGATTAAACATTTCATCGAGTTTCATTGTTGATGTCATATTTTTCAGCGCGTGATGCCCTATGTTCCAAAGGGTATACTAAAAAGGAATTGGCTCGAGAAACATATTCGTCATGATCCCGCTGTTGTAGTCATTTTCTACGACTGTGATTGGGATGAAGAATCGTGGAATGAAAAGATTAGCGAGTGCTCGTCTAGAGTGCAGTCGATTCGGTTATTATATTATTAGTACATTTTTAAGTCTTAATAAAAAAAATACAATTGACCGGTATTATTGTTTTATATTTTCATTTTAGTGTCTCGCATATTCTGATTTTTCATAATTTGTCTAATATAATTTTAAAAAATCCACAGGTTGTCTCTGGAAGGAAGAAAATCTAGAATTGTCGTTGTTTTGATACAAAAACGAATTCCAGCGGTAGATGATACTATTACTACAGAAAGGGCTGCATTTCTATGTGAATCATGTACTTTAAATCCAAAAGCATTATTCATACTTCCAATAGTGGATAATATCCACGGCTATGCTATAAGGTAACACAAATACATTGTTATTATAGTAGTACGAGTTTCTAATTATGAATAATTAATATTTACATAATTTAGACTAGAAAATGCATTCTACGATTTAGCGCAAAATTACTACCAGCAGCAAATCCGGGCTGTGAAATCAAAATTAGAAAATTTAAACAAAACTAGTCATCAATATTTGATTGTTCGATATACGTTCAAAATAGGATTTTATAATGAACTCAAACAAGACCATCATAATGCTCATAAGTACTGTGATTATATTATCTGTTTTGAATTTTTTTAAATAGATTCTTATTTTGAAATTTGTAATGTTTCAAAACTGTGTTTGCATTTAGGCACTATCATCAGTGTTATATGTCTTTATTAGAAATACGCACCTTTGACACAAACATGTATGAAGTAAAGGTCGTAGCTGCGTACATTGTGTACAAAATAAGTCGATTGTTGTTTGCAATGAAGAGGGCTCGGGATGCACTGACTCAGTTCAATTCCCACGTGAATGTATTTAAGTCAATGATTGGACCTCCTGAATTGATGTTTGAACACTATGCGTGGTTATCTAAACAGTGAGTTTTATTTACACATTTTGTCTTCAAGTCCCAAAATTATTGAGTTATAAAAAAAATTTTTACCTGACAGATTTTCCATGTTTGCATTATTATTTGATGAAACCACTGCTGAAAGTTTCACTGCTACTCAAGCATTAAACCCAGGATTTTTCTTCAAAGAAGCTGCAGACTATGCTAAAAAAAGAAAGATCAGTGCTTATAATGTTTGCCAGGTAATTAATCCTAAAAATATTTTACATGCACGTTTAAACATTAAAGCGTCAACTATTCTGTTTATGTTTTATTTTATAGTTAAATTGTATAAATACAAATTCTTAGTTTTAAATTGTTTTTTTTTTTTATATTAGGACGTTAACGTTTACCCAGCAAGCAATCCACTAAATGGATGGAAAAACATAGACTTTTATGGCCAAAGACCATGGCGAATGTTAAAAAATCTCAACAATACAGAATATGACACTATTGAAGCAGACAGCGTCCAAGCGTTACAATTTTTTGAAAACACCCAAGTTGATCATTCGGTACATGCGAAATTCAAATTTCATAGAAAATGAGTTGTAATATATATTCACGAATAAGTTTAAAAAATATTACATTTTTTTTATAGAAATCGATTATCAGTCTTTTAGGAAATGCCATGAAACAATTTAAAAATTACAAATGTCCTAGAATGAGAAATTTATTGGGTAAAACATATTCTTATCACATAGTTTTATAATATATAATTTTCGTTTTAAATATTTTTCTTACTTTTTTAGCGGTACAAATGGCTGATGAGTATCACAATGCAAAGGACTATAGCAAAGCTCTGACGTAAGTCTAGTATTTGATCAATATATAGACGACAAATTAAATTATGCATTTCATACAAATTAGATTATGGAGTCACATGCTATGGGATTATCGAGATGAAGGCTGGAATACAATAGCGCATGACTTGGTAAATAAATGTTTGAAATGTGCTTATTTAACAGCAAGTGTCCAGAACTATGTCGAATTAAATTTAGAAGCTTTGAAATATTACAAAAACTCTGATCTCCAAAAAGCTTTAAACAACATTGGTTCAGTCATACAAGTAAATATAATAATAACAATTACATTTTTGTCAACATAACATAGTTGTCATTTGTATTCCACAAAATATATTGTGGTGTTCAGAGACAAATTCCAGAACCCGAAAATAGGCTTAACGAATATGAGAAAAAATTTGCTGAAGAAGCATGGCGAAAGTGTGATATTGTAAGATCTAAATCTATTTTAGAAGTAGATATGTCAGTAACAAATTCTACAATTGATACCAAAGTCATTTTGAAAGATGTTTCGTGCGATTGCATTAAAATTGATATATTTTTAAAGTAAATATTTATTTTTTGTGGAATGTAAATTGCATTTAAATTTGTTTTATCTTTTTTAGAGCAAATTTTCCCATACCAGTACAGTTTTCTAAACTTTTGGCTTGTGTGACATGTATTGACAATTCATATGATGTTATAGTTTGTACTGACAGCAATAAGCTTGTTTATAGGGACTCAAAAACTCATAAGTATACTAGCAAATTTATTCCTTCTCCAAATGACGTTGGAAAAGAAATCACTGTAAGTATATAGCGCTACAACACAATAGTTATTTAAATGAAAACTGTTCTTTGTTTTTTTAGGTCAGTTCAATTCAACTTCAATTAGGAAATGAACCTGATTTTCCAATATTATTGAAATTCTATTGTTCGACTAAGAAAACTAGAAATTTTGAAAAAGAAATGAATAATTTTAGGTATATAGGTGTTTCACTTAAGGGGTATCATAAAATATTTCAATCGAATGACTATATCGAATTTATGATTTTTGGAGGGGAAAGGCATTTAATTATACACATGGTCCAATTTTTAAATTTGTAACACTTGATTAATTTTGGATAGCTGTGTCAGTGGTAGTATTCGTACGAATTTAAAATGGTTCAAAATGTATATATTTTATGTTTTATATGCCTTTTTACTGTCTCCAAAAACTCCATTTCAGTTTAAGGTCATTTGACTAAAATATTTTGTGTTACTTCTTATGATAAACATGGTAAATGTTTATATAAAGTGAATGTATAATTAAACTATTGATTCTATTTATTGTTTACTGCTGTTATTTAGTTTGTCCAAAACTTATGATGACGAATTTGATCAAATCAAACAGATTACATCAACTACATTGAAACCAAGAAGGTCAAGGCTTGGTATGGAAATTAAACACGAAAATCCAGCACTACTATTGGAATGGTATAAAGTGTCTGTATGCTTGACCAATCTAGAAGATCGACCTGTCAGTGACGTCTGTCTAAATTTGTCTTTGGACTGTAACAAGAGTGAAAAAATTGAACTTTCAAGTGAGTATATGAAAAATCATGGGAATTATTGCGAACATTATCATGACTGTGAGTAAAATCATCAATTTAAAATTTACAGCTGAAATATGTGAAGATACAAATAAAAATGTATTATCATTGCCACTTGATTTTAAATTAGACAGTATGTTTGTCGGAGACCAGAAAACTCAATCATTCTATATTCGGTCTTCGAGTTTAGACACTCGTTGTTTTCGACTAATGGTCAGCTTAGCAAACTAATTATAATTATTTTTTAATACCATTTGACTTACTATTATTTTCAGATAAGTTATTTCATAGAAGATAACAATGGAATGAAAATTACTTGCGTGAAAGAAGTTGAAATTATTATCGACATAGTCGTTGTATTTGATATTTCCGTTACTTATATGTCTTCCAGATTTGAACCTGTCTCTAAAGTATACATAGATGAACCTTTAATACTGGTGCCAAACATAAAGTGTCTTTCTCCGTGGCCTATACTTATTGAAAATACAACTTTCCAATTGGTAATAATATAAAGAAAAAAACAACAAAAACTAACGTTTAATTTTTAAACATACAATTTGAAACGAATGATATTTGATTTGTATTTTTAGGCTGAACACGTTAAAGTTTCTACTGGTGGTTATCAATCAGTACTAAATGGAGTAGTTATAGAGTTTGATGAAAGTGCTTCAGAATTAATATGCGTGTCACCTTCTGAACTCAGTGAAAATACTTTAGGATGTTTTACCATTAATTGGAAAAGGTTAATGCACTAAATATTTTAAAATAGATTTTTTGTGATTAGAGTATTTTGATCTTATTTTTCGTTCATTTTTTAATGTTTAAGGGCTAATGTGGACAGTGAATGTAAGAATGGATACACAAGTTTAGAACTACCTAAAATGGTTATTGAAAAGTCTTCATTTATGGTTGGTGAATAAAAAAATATCTTATATCACTTACAATTTGGAGAATTGGAGATTGATTTTGTTTTTAGGTAAACATGGAAATACCTGCTCATGGATGGTTGCATACTCCAATGAGTGTTGTATACTTTTTGCATAACAACTCTGAATCTCTACTCACATTAGATGTATCAATGGAAGCAAACGAAGCATTTATGATGGCTGGAAATAAAGAAGTATGTCCACATTTTTCATATAATTTATCTTGATAGTTAGATAAAGTTCAACGATTATTGTTAAATATTTGTCATGTTGAAATGATTTTTAGTTAAACATCACAGTATTGCCAGAAAGTACTTATAAGTTACACTACAATCTCTATCCACTTGTTGTTGGTGTGTCGACACTACCAAAAATGCGTATTGGCTGTACATCTGAATCTAACGATTTTAAAAACACACTAAACGACGTGTTAGTCAGATCCTTACAAACACAAATATATATTATGGTGAGTATAAAACTGGCTTTTACTATTTAAATATTTAGGGTTCATATTTTTAAATTTGCATATTTTGGGTTTTTGAAATTGTATTTTGGTTATTTCAATTCGTTACATAATTTAGTAAATATTTTACACAAATTTTGAGTACTAAATTTATAAAATTGTATATCATCCAATTTATGGGTCATTTAAGTAGCGAATGTTACTGTATAAAAATAATACAACAAAAATTAAAATAGATCCAACATTTGCAATATTAACTTAAAAGTAGAAAATGTAAAATAATAAATATAAATTTTATAATTTCAACGTATAATTTAAACTTTGTATAAAAAAAGCCATATCTAACAACAGCAATAAAATGCATTCACTACAAATTCGTAGCTGTACAGTAAATAATAATTATGAAAGAACGTAAACAGAAAATATAATATTGTTTTTAAATTTTCAGCCCAAACATGTACCACCAATTTGTAATACAGAAGATTTAAATTAAGTTTCGCCGTTCTTTTTGTTTTCATTGAATCATAGTTCGTTTTTTGTATTATGGTTAATTAGTCACATTTTTATTTGTTTAAACACGCGATTTATTTATTATATGTAATAACCGTTTGTTTTTTTTAAGTTATGTTCCAAAATTAAAATGTGTTATTTATTATATTTTATAAGTATTTATTTCGTTTTTATAATAATAACAATTTATTGTTCATGGTGTTATAAAAATCAAAAAAAAAAATATATATATATATATATCGACATCGTCATTATTTTTTTTTCAACTTCATTGTAAGAAAAACGATTATATAACATATAATTATATTTCATTTATTATTTTGTGTCAGTAGTTCTTATTTTAGAAAATTGCAATATGTGACAATGTTGTGTATATATTTAAAAAAATATTTCATTGTAGAATTGAAATATGTTAATAAAATAGATATTGTAAAATTATTTGTCCTTAAAAAAACCCAGTCTGTTTAAAAATAATTTGCGTATTCCATATTTTGTAAGGAACAACAACGATAATAATAATTTTAAACAAATAAAATAAAACAAATACGCTTAAAATATTACGAAAAATTTAATAACTTTAAACAATATAAAAAAGATATACAATTATATAACGGAAAGTGATAATTTTGATAAAAAGAAAATTTAACAACAATGATAAAAACTAATCTTTACCGAATGAAAGACCCACATCGGGTTGATCAATTCTGATCAATTTTTTGGCCACATTCAAATAAGCGGTATATTTTATGGTGGCTGGTTCCGTGTCATAATGGTAATGTCCGCCTGAATCGTGTTCACTGAATAAATGGAAATGCTGAGGCCTCAAGTCAAAACCCTGTAAAATAAAAAGTGAAATAAAAATATGTAATGTATATGTTTAAAAAACAATTACGGGATCGTTGGAAACAAGAAAGCCAACACCGACTAACGGTGTGGACACTTCAAAGAAATTTAGCCAATTGTTCAGATCAGTTTCACTATTTAATGGCGTTTTTGAAAAATCTGGCATAACATGAACTTTCACTTTTCCATTTTCTATTACAATCACTCCTCCCAAAGCTAAAAACAACAAAAACATAAATAATTTATATTTCGAATTATTTTACTAAATAAGATTTTCATAGCGGTATTAGGCAAATATTCACCAACTGTTTGGTCACCATAATATTTTGCTAACGCCAATCTAATGGACGTCACAAAGTCTAACGGACCTTTACGTGTTTCACACACTATTCTCAAAACCTGTAAACGAATGATTAAAAATTGTTAAAAATGTCTTATTATAAATGGACGCGTTTGACAGTAATATTCGAAATACTGCTTAAACACTTCACTAAAAAGTATTTTGATTATACCAAAAACTGGTATTATTTACAAGATTTTTTTCTCCAAAATTTACCGCAAGTTAAATTTAGAGAAAAAATTGTAAGACTACTATCTCACATTATTATTTTACCAGTTAACAATAAATATGTGTAGAGTATTATGTATGTTTCGTGTAACTATTAAGAAACTTCAAAAATATAAATAAGTTTATACACGTAATGCTTATTATATTCAATATTCGAAAATTGAATTCAAAATACTTTATCAAATACTTGTTAATTGAAATATTCGAAAACGTATTGAAATATTACAAAATTAGAATACTTGCCTCTCCTTTGAGTCCGTTACTGGTGTAGAAGTTGGCCAAAAGCGCAAACCTCGTATCATTTGGTGGCAAATTCTCATGAACCTGACCGCCGATATCGGGAACGATTTTGTAAATATGAGAACTATTGTTGACACGATTGCAAACCATGTACGTGTTGCCGACAAACTGTAAACAAAAACACGTTGATTATATAATTTTTTTGGAGAATTTAGCTAGATTGTAAAATTGACAACACAAGTATAATTTTATTACAAGTTGTTCGTGCGTAAACGATACATAGTACTTATAATATTTCATATTTGCTGGTAAACGATCATTCGCGAGTAGGCGAAACTAAAATTCGAAATCCGTTAACTAAAACTACCTATCCAAATTTCGGGACATTATACGAGTTTTTCATTTTCAAACCGTGTATTTAAAAAAAAAATACTCTTAAAAATATTTTACTACTATAATTTATATATATATATAGTGTTTCATACTTAATTTTATGACTGAGACGGTTTTTTAAATTTAATTTTCCGAAAAACCATTGCCTAAATCGTCGCATAAACTTTAAGTGATTAAATATATTGTCCACGTAAACCTAAACCGTGTGATACATTAATTTATTTTAAAAAGACCCAACTTCGTCCGATCGTTTTAAAAAATAATCGATTTTTATTCTTTCAACTAAGATAAAAACGAATTTTCAAAAATCGATTTTTAAATATTTATGTTGTGGATAAATGATCTCTTCGAATAAATATAAAGTACCGTAAAAAATAAACATTGTTTCCATCGTAGAATCGAGCGTAAGAACACTTAAGAAGTAAAAATACTTCGTTATATTTGATACGAATTTTCGAAAATTTTAATTACGCCCAAGTAAAAATCGTAATTTTTGAAATTTCGCGTGAACGCGAATTAAAAAGTAAGCGTGGCCAAATTTGTTTACGCTAAAAATGAAATATTCGGAAAAGACGTTTGTAAAAACCGACTACATTTATACGAGTATTTGTTAACAATCGTGGTGTTTGTTTTCTGTAGTCGGTAGTTAAGTATGTTTACGTTTGGGGTATTAAAAAAAATACGACCTTATCCTGATATATATATATAACCCGTACTGATCATACAAACGTAGTGGTCGAAATGTCAAAAAAAAAAACGTCTTATACGTCCAACGACTTACTTCACAATTGACGCCGACATGGGGCCACGGACCTGCTCCCGCTCCAATTGCGAACAGTGGGTCGGACCCCGTGACTTGCTTCAAGTCTTTGATGTCATACACCTTATCTAAGTTCACCAACGGCAGCAGATACGACGGGCTGCCTACGTCGATTACCGTCTCGTCTCCGGTTAGTCCTATATAATTAATACGCGCGAGTTATTTGATCGAGAACTGTTAAGAGATAGATATGAACGCGTTTGACTGAACAAATTACGTATATTTTGGTACTCCTCTCGTTAAGTAAGACGAAATATTTTTAAATTTCGATTCAGTCGGAAAAATACGAGAAAATCGGGAAAGTGTAAACGATTTATCGGGGAAAATTGTATTTCGTAATATATTAAAGGCAATATTTTTTTAAATTTCGATTAAAAAACAAATTCCGCGATTAGAATACATTTTTTGTTCGAATCATTAAAGTAATCCGATTTCCAATAGTTGTTGTAACTAAGTACAATTTTTAGGACCCATACGTTGTTACGTTTACGTTACGGTAAAAAATTACACAAAATCGAAGTTATAACATGCATTATATCGGTAAGGTTGAGAGAACGGTCTTATTTCGAAATATAATATGTCGTCTATCCCCCGAAACGAATACCTCACGGACAATTATAATTTACGTAAGCCGACGATAAAAAACATTTCGTCTACGTGCATTAAATGGATCGCTTCAAAAATATTTTACAAATTCGTGACACTTCGAACATTTAAGGCGTGTACATCGTACTAATAATTATCGCGGATTTCTAATTTCCTTCACTTACCCTCGGCGGCTAAGTAGAACGGCGGTTGAGTCAGGTCGGGACACGGCACTGCCTTCACATTCACAGTCTTGAAATTTTTCGACAATTCGGGCAAAAGGACTGTAATCAACATTATTATTATTATTATTTCGACCGTCAATTATAATAGTAATTATTAAACGTCTCGACGTCTGCAAATATTTGTCAAAAAATGGTAAAGCTCGTCGTGACTCGTGTTGATTATCTCTGGGACAAAAGTAAAACACGCTTTATTTGAAAGACATTGTGTACAAGCAATGACTCTATTTCGTTGTTCTACGTTCGGTAAACATTTTTTAAATATAAAACGCCTCGCGGATTTATTTTGAAATATCTATTTTAAGAAAATATGTAGAACCTATTGAATATTTTATTAGGTACACGCAACAAAATTTCAAAATAACTCGTTAATTATATAAAGTTATACGTCATTTTTCAATTTCGACAGGACTACACTCCTATTATAACAATAACCCTTTCAAAATTATGTCACGTTCAGATTTGTTGCCGAGTTGCTTTGGGCCGTTTTACACGCACATTTCACGTATACAAACAGTGCCGTAAACCTATGCGCAAGAAAGGCTTAAAATAAAAATATTTCTAAAAACGTAAATTTAAAGCAGTATGTATTTGAGTTAATTTATCGGTTGATATACAAGTAGCAATAATATGTTCAATCGATTTGGTCGTTTATAAACGTTAACGACTTTTTCTCTGTAAATCGCATAAAAATACGTAGTCGGAATGTCAATAATTCAAAATCGCTTATGTTTTTATCAACATCAAAGTGGTAAAAGAACCTATATTTGAACACTATTAGTTTTAATGAAATTGACAAAACTTTGGCCACTTCGATTTTAGTCTCGTAAAAAATGAATAAATCTTTTCCGTAGAATGACGATGACGGTTTTTCAAAATTATAAACTCCCGACACCAATACTGTTTATTAAAACTTCCTTATTTCAAAAACGCGATAGTTTACGCTTGGCATATCATTAAGATGAATTTGATTTGAAAAACGTCTTCGTCGTTTTTTAAAAAAAGTATTAGGAAATTTTAAAGTTTTTACAAAACTTAATTGGACAGTTTTAACATTTGACGACACGATCTAAACTGGAACAATATACGCCGTACTTTTTCTTAACCATCCCAAAGTAAGGTAGTATTTGAAAAATGTTACGTACACTAATATGAACTAAAACGTTTTAAAGAGTTTACAAAATTGCGGAAGACATTCTAACACGCGGTACTTATATATATTTTATAGGGTACACTTTATTTTAGAAACCTAACTAATGTACTCGGTTTACCTTTGATGATTTGGCTCAGTGGTGGTACAGCGAGTTTGACGAAGGCGGTTGGTAGTTTTTTCATGTCGAGAGTACTCGGCAAACACTCGGCCATTTTCAAAAATTCGAACGAAAAATTAACAATATTTATAAATGTGTACGATAAAATCGTTTTTGAAACGCGACGACAACCACGCCTATTAATGTTTTGAAATATCACAGATAAGATGATAATTAGTTAATCGAAAACGGTTAAACTCGTTGTAACAAAAGACAAACAACTCGAACCACTGGCAACGACCTGTCGACTAACGGGTAACTTTGAAACCGCTATACGAGATAAAGTCTGACAAGTTTTCGTTATCCATAGATAATAAATATACGCGGGATTTATTTGGAGGTTATGTACAAATTATACTACGTTTAACATACCGGATGTATACCGATAACGAGAAATGAGATACACCCGGGACAGGTCCTTAACGTTTTGTTAACGACGTTCTGCTTTGATTCACATACGATGTATTCGAAATTAAAATAACCGTCGTTTTATGGCGGTTAGATTAAGTATTAAAAAATTAAGAATTGTTTACGATATTGTTCATACTCTTCGATTAAATATTGTACAAAAAATTACCGTTATAGAAAGGTACAGAAGTCCAAAGGTTATTATTGGGATAAGACAAAAAGTTTAAAAGAATTTTCTATTTTATTATTGAACGTATTTTTTTGCGTGGTTTTACGTGTCTTCTTACGTTTAAATCTATACAGTTGAAATTTAAAAGTTTCTTCTTTTATTCTTAGGTACAAGATATTTTTCGACGAAGAAGGAGGATCGATCATCATTAATAACAAACGAGTAATAATAAGAACCGTATATTTAATATATAACCGCCGAATAACAAAACCTTTTTATTATAATATGTAACTAAATACTTAGAGCTGTCTGTTTTTTGATATTATATATTTTCTAAGGTCTCACTAATCTGATACTCGTTAAACCGACAACTTCCGATATTTTTTTTTCTCTTATTCTTAAATAGTGCCGTTTATAAATTTTACTTTATAAATACAACATATCCGATGGTTTGGGAATTTACAATATTTATATATATGCAATGGCATAGCACTAACAACTTAATAAACTCTACGATATAGTCATAATTACTCGTCAAATTCTTATTTTGCCATCAAATAAAAAATGTATTATCGGTTCACTCATACGTTCGTCGTGTTATCCGTAATTGAGCACAATGTCTAAATTGATAAAACGTAAGCAAATAACATTGACATTAATTAAAAAAAAAAAAAAATTATTATAACGCTATATACGATTACTGTTACATTTATAAATTATAAATTAATTATACATACGTACAGTTTTGCATTAAAAATACGTTGTTTCTTTTTTCGTCTAACTCTCTTAATCTATCAATCCTTGATCCCATACAAGTCGGACTAATGAGATCTTACTGTATTTATACGACGAACTAATACTTTTGAAATTAATAACAATTATATAATTAAAAGACACTTAATATATTAAAATAATTTTCAAATTCGAAATTCACATTAACCAACAATAATATTATAAGTATTTAAAAGAAAAGAAGTTATAACACGACAGATTGCTGTTTGAAGACATAATATTATTTAAATTACACTTTGGGAAAACTTCGAAAATTATTCGCTAATTTTCTTGTTTTAACAAATTAATCATCCAATTTGGAATATCTTCTTGGGTCTGATCAATTTTTATCAACTGTTTGGCAATATTGAAATAAGCTGTATATTTTATGGTGTTTGGTTCTATATCGTAATGATAATGTCCTCCTTGACTACCATCAGTCGTGTATAAATGAAAATGTTCAAGTCTCAAATGTAAACCCTAAATTATAAAAAAAGACAACGTTTATCTTTTAACTTTTAACGAAGAATTCAAAGTCTCGTGTTTAATTGAATTACCTAAGATTAGGCATTCACTAGGTAAAAGTTAAGTTTTTAATAAACCTTTCATTTGAATAATTAATTTGAGTACAAATAACTTATTAATATTTCACTTTTTCGCTCAATTTAAATTTTTTTGCATAATGAAATGTATATTATATTTTGTTTTTTATCCAAATATACGTTTATTAATTATAAAAAAACAATTTTATTTTAATAACTAAAAAAATACGTTTAATCCAATAAGTATTTTTAAATGTAAATTGTATATTACAACGGGTTTTTTTTAATATTTACATTGTACTCAATTATTATATATATTAAATTTTGATTCAAATAAAAAACAGTAAAGTTGATTACGATTTTGTAATAATAAAATTATAATTTTTCAAAAAAATACAAAATATCAAAGCAATTAATTTAGATTAATTAAAAATATTGAACACCTCAAATAATTGACCATTATATGACCTAATGACTTTTATAAATTTAACATTAACTAGTTAATTGTTATTTAATAACTTGCTAGGCCTTGATAATATTATAAAATAATTATCAACAATTAAAAATTAAATTATATAAATAGTTAAAACAATTACAGGATCATGAGACACGATGCATCCAAGACCCACTGATGGAGGGGTTAACTCAATAAAATGTAACAATTTGTTCAAGTCATTTGATGATTCTACAGGCTTTTTTACAAAATCCTGCTTAACAACATGAACTTTTACTTTTCCGTTTTCCATTAATATTACTCCACCCAAAGCTAAAACAAAAAATACAATTATATGCTATAAAATGTACCATATGAGGGTTTTTTATGATATATACCGATTACGTTATCACCAAAATGCTTCGCTAACGCCTCTCTAATGCACGTGGAAAAATTTAACGATCCTTTTCTTACCTCGCACACAATTTTTATAACCTAGAAACATATATATATATATATATATATGTGTGTGTGTGTGTTAGTTGTGATTAATAATTACCATAATAAAAATAATAAGTACCGAGTAAAACTATAGAAATATACCTATTACGGGACCTATTTTAATTTGTTCAATATTCGTATTTAAAACGTTTTATTGTTTTTACGTAAATGAAATAGTAATAAAACAATCGAACATTCGTATTTTGTAAATTTAGCCTTATATGTAATAAAAATATTCATTATAATACGAAATCTGTACCTCTCCTTTGAGTCCGTTACTTGTGAAAAAATTGGCCATCATTGAAAATTTTGTTACATCGTTGGGTAATGATAAAGGAACGCACTCTCTGGTAGAATCGACCGATGTAAAATAGTGTGATCTGTTTTCCACACTATCGCCCGTGATCTTTAAGATTTTCACACACTGCGTTTGTACATTAAGAAAAAATACAAAATCGGCATTGCAATAAAAGTAATTGTACGGTGTCGATTGATTAAATATAAAAAATCTTCTTCACCCTACACTCTTAATTATATGGATCACCCCCTACGCTTACACATCCATAAGATTCGATCTCCCACCAATTGTTCACCACACTATCAGGAGTATACTAGGTGAAATTCCTTTACCGAGAAACTGTTTACTGTGACCCACTCAGAAGCACTGCACTTTGTAGTAACGAAATGTAATTTAGTGTAGTAATTATTATAGTTGTTCAATGCGTGTACTTTCTCAGGAGCAAGCGCGCCACTTTACAGGGCATCATTGGCGAATAAACGACGATTCCTATTGAATAACAACATTCACAGCTTACGCACATACTAATTAAACATGCTATCTATATAGGTAGTGGTTATTTTCTTTCAGTTTCTCATTACAGCGATTTGTCTGTTTACTTATTGAACGACTCTCTTACGTAACTCGATAATGATAATTTTTCAGTAAGTAGTAATCAAAGTATTAACGTCTCGAGATAATTTTGTGTTCGTACACCGCTTTATTCATTCAGTTTCTCACACATAAATATAACATACATACGGAAAAATATTATAATTCGTATTTCCCTTATTGTAATCGTTGACATTCAATATGTGTACTGAAAATTATCGTTTTATAAAAAAATTTTAATTAATTCTTCATATTTTTACGAAAACTAAAAAATTAAAATATGGATATCGATAGCTATTTTTAAGATGTAGTTGTCAGTATACCGAGTACGGTGTACATTTTATAAAAATAATTACTTAATAATACTACTACGTCATTAACAAATAGTAAGAAACAAAGTAATATTTTTTGCGAATAAACGTGTACACAAAAATTGTGTGGATTCCATCAAGAAGGCTTAGGTACTAACACTTTAAGAGGATCTCCAGGGATTTTCCCGGTATCTCTGTGAACCGGCCAGAACGCGTCTGCGTACCATCTATTCTCGCGTTCCTCTTTTCCCTTCTACATTCATTTTCATAACAATTCTTACTGCCTCTGACTCGCAACTCTCCTCAAACGTGTCTAAAACTACTACCTCGACTTATTCATCCGCATTTTCAAAAAAAAAAAAAAATAATAATAACAACGATGATGGTTTAAAATAATATTATGATCATATGCACTTCGTTATCCATTCCGAGTAACTGTGAAGGGCCACCAGTAGCTCCTATGACAAACAAAGGATCGGAACCGGTGATTTGCTTTAGGTCTTTTCCGTTGTAGAATTTCTCATATTTGATTACGGGTATTAAATTACTAATGTCCCCAATGTCTAATACGTTTTCGTCGCCGCATAATCCTATAATTTTGAATGCAAATATTTACTATATAATGTATACGAAATAAACATAATTTGGCGTCCATGCAATTTTTCAAAAATAATTCGTTTTTGAAACCAACGTATTTTTTTGGCATTCAGAATACTGGCCAATCAGACTTAAGTTTGAAATTATCACAGTTTGAAGTTTATCGACTTTATTGTACCTATATTTTATTATGTTAACCGATTTCACGAAAATTGTACTTCAATAATCACTTCATATTTTAACACGTCCTCCAACGTTGGTAAATATACCGTAACTTACATTTCCCGAGAATGTTTTAATACGCATGTAACGTCCACGTCTGAGTTCGCCACAAAAGGAGTGGAAATGCCTACCCTACCAATCGCCAGACACGCCTATGTATATATAATGTAAAGTAATTAACAAACCGAGTACGTATTAAAAAAATCTTTCGAATAGAAATCATTATATTCCGTGAATTGAATACATTTCAAATGTTAAAAAGTTAGTTAAAAATTAACGTTTTCAAATTTTAATTTTTATATTAAATTAAACAACTCATCATTAATTCCCTCGACATTATAATTTACAAGAATTTTACAGCTTGTAGCCAAATACTTTAAACGATAACATTGAATACTTCGACGTATGATTAGAACAATTGTAACCGTTGTTGTGAATTAAAAAATGTGCTGCGTCCTTTATTATATTATTATACGTATTTAATAGAAATATTTATTTCGCGAATCTCAAAAATATATTAAGGATAAGGCGTGTACTATTGGATAAAAAAATCCCTAGGTTAGAACTTTGTACCTATCAGGACGGAGTTGTACGTCTGACCCCGATTATAAAAAATAATAAAACGTTTGTAAATGTACAACACTAGAAATCATTAAAAATAAAAAATAGAACGTATTTTATACGCGTACCTTCCGAGATTAAGTTAAACGGCGGCAAAGACAAATCTGGACACTGTACCACTTCGACGTTCACTTTTTCAAAGTTTTCCGACAATTCGGGCAATATAGCTGAAATTAAACGAGTTTTTGTTTTAGTAAAACTATCCACGTTTCTGTGTATGTATTGTACAACATACAGATTATATATAGATAGGTAAAAAGAACGCAATTTTCAATAGATATTTTTACAATAATTAATAATATTTAGGTCAACGTTAGATAATACTGTTATTTTCTTCAACATCATTAAATATAATACATAATATATGTGTTGACGAGTCGTGCTATAATTTCTATATTTTAAGGCTCGTTTTAGGCTCGTTTCACACTACACGGTTTTGACCGTATGGTAAAAAACCGGACGGCAATATTTTTTTAGTGGCGCGAAGAAGAGCATATACGTTTTCATATTATACGGTCACGGCAAAATGTCGCCGTGCCGTGCACTAACCGTCTACTGCCACTACAGTATACGGCAGCCGGACAGCGCGATAAGCTTGGTGGCAAATCATATAATCTTAACGAGAACATTTGAGCCTTCTTTTTGTGTTTATGTTGTCCCTAGTGTAAAACTATATATGCTTAAATGCTAGACAGTCTTAATATCTTTATTTGAACCTACTAAAAATCGTGTTATAAAACTTGAAACAGTGTTTGTGTGGTAACGACCGTGAATACAAATAAAAAAAAGCATAGACACGCAAATCGATACTGTCTCGTTTTCCATACGAGCGGCACACCTCTATTTGAATTTTATCTATAACTTCGTTTCAACTAACGCATTAAATAATATCGACGTTGAATTAATTATCGATAAAATATCACGTATTACCTTCGACGATTCGGCTCAAAGGCGGTGAGTTCAATTTGACACGGACAATGGGCAGTTGGTTCAAATTTAGACAAACCGGTGAACATTTGACGGCGGTAGTCGACATTTTCTAAAAGATTTATCGCGTTGTGATAAAAGCGTAAAAAAATAAAAATATTATTCTAGCGGACTGTTTTAATTTAGTGATGACACTGGTCGTTCGTGTACAGTGTATAAGGACGGAATACGACTATTGACTAATATTCGACGGTTATAAGAAAATGTAATTAAAAAAAACTTATCAATTTAATGACATGAATGTTATGTAATAGCTGAATGTCTTGGATAATCTATACAACACATATCATTAATGAATTATCTAGCGATTGTGGCTCGTTAATTTTAAAACAATCTACATTAAGATTATTTGCATATCTTTTATGAGTACTTTACACTGTAATAACTCAAAAAAAAAACCATAAAATAAAATAAAATAAAAAAAAGAAATTGAAAGGATACACGGATAAGCCCCGTGGAGGGGGCTAGTGGGAGAATATGGTGAGAGGTTTGTGGATATGGGGGAAGGGGAAAGTTTTATTGAGTTACTACAGTTATTTATCTCAAGGTCGTGAATACGAAAATTATTCAGGAACGCAATCGAGAAGTGTCGTACAAACGCGCATAATTAAAATATTCAAACACACTTAAGAGTGAGAGTGAAAACCAACAAAATGATATTCTCTTACCAAGCTGCCCGTGTTCAACTTCACAAGATTACGCAGAGACGTAAGGAAAAGGTTGGGTCGGTGCTTTCGTTCCACGAATCCACCGACAAATGTTGAAATGAAAACGCAAGTGTTTTAAAGACGAACAACTGGACTCGTCCTCCGGAATACCGACTTGTTGAATATAGTTGGTTGCTCGTTACTGGAACGCTGTCAGCTGCCGTGAACTTGCGCCGCCGACGATCTCCTCTACCTCGCTCGACGAGAGACTCCTCCGCCTGGAAGACCTCTCTAACGCACGAGTAGACGGGAGACTCGACACTGGCTGCTGCTTGGCCGGCAGTCCGTGCCGAAGCCTTATCCGGCAGCCCGTGCTGACTGCTCGTCCTGGCCCGACCCGACTGCTGGGCCCTGCTAGACTGCCCTGACTTGACTGCCTCCTTGAGAGACGTAATGACCGGGTTATATAAGCTTTGAGGGGTCACGTCTTCATAGAAATCGGCACATCTGGTGTTGTTGATTGTAGTGGTTGTGTCCTTGAGTTTCTTTATTTAGTTGATTTTGGATATACCTTTTAATATCGGCGTGTGAAAATATCCCGTACAATGCGCGTTTTACCGTTATTTGGTCGGTAACTTATTTAGTCGTTGTCCTTCATGTGTGTTTATTTTTATTATTTCCAAATGCGCTCTCTGTGTGGTTCGTCCCGTTTTATGTGATTTGTAAAGATGTTCGACCTCGTCCGTTCGTTAGTCATTCACTCTTATGGTCGTCATTCTTCATGTATATTTATTTTAATATTTATTACTTTCGAATGTATTTTCTGTGGAATTTGTTCAGTTTCTTGTAGTTCGTAATTATATTCGATTTTCTCCCTTCGTGTCACGGGCGGTCCGGCGTACTTTAGTTATTAACCCTTACGGTCGACATTCATTATGTGTATTTATATCTTTCAGAATGGTGCTACATATATAATTTCTCCGGTTTCTTGACCTTCGTCGTTCTTTTTCAACTAATATATTTATGAGAGTGTTTGATTTTGTCCCTTTTTTATTGTGCTGCAAGCGGTCATTCGATTTACCGTGAGCTAGTGACTAACCCTTCCAGTCGTCATTCTTCGTGTATATTATATTTATTATTTCCAAATGTGTTTTCTGTTTTATTCTTTTAGTATAGTCGGTATTCCCTGAAGGTCGAGGGGCAGTTCATTTTATTAAGAAATCTTACAATATTTTTGTATAGAATGTTTTTCTTTATATAAACCAAACTAAATTATGATATGCATGCATATCATTACAGGAGCGATTGAAATTTGCTCCAATTTATTATCCCACTAGTTAGAGATGGGTAGGGAGTTTTTAGAGGAGGTTTATTGTTAAGAGTTAGAAGAACAGGAGAGTGATCTGATAGAGGATCAGGGAGATTTTTAACTTTGCAGTGGAATCTGTTTGGTATTTTGGTTACGAATATATCTAGGATATCGGGACGTTTTCGGGGAGATGTTGGCCAGTATGTAGGATTTGGGGGGGGGAAAGAATTAGGTAATTATTAGCATGAGAGATTTGTGGGAGAGTGTTACCGTGGGGAGAATTTGAATGCAACCCCATTGTATATGTTTGGCATTGATATCACCACTAACTATAAAGTTGTTGCCAAGAATAGAAAAGAAATTATTAAATGGATAGGAGTTATGGTATGTTTAGGGGGACAGTAGGTGGAGGTAATTGTGATGGGAGTGTGGTCTAGTGTAATTAATATAGTGCATGCTTGTATGTGCGGTTCTGAGTATTGTGGGTGTTATAGGAGAGAGGATTTAATTATTATTGCAGCCCCTCCGTGGGTAGAATCATCAGGATGGTTTGTTTTGAGGATGTTGTATCCTGGAATATACATTTTTGAGGAGGATGTTAGGTGAGTTTCAGAAATTAGAGCAATGTCGATTCGTTTATTTTGAAGAGTGAGTAAAAGGTCGTCAAGGTGATTTAGAATACCATTTGCATTCCAAAGAAGTAGTAGAAGTGAGTTGGCGGTCGGTCG
>JAIPRN010001136.1:0-53621 GCA_025469175.1 Geopemphigus sp. TES_GeoC_2020
AATATATATATATATATATATATATATATATATTTATAATATTTAAACAGAAACGGTCATGTCGCCCGTCATCGGATTGTCGTCAGGAATCCGCCGACCATTTAGGCGTCGTCTACGCGACCGTAATTTATACGTATATACGCCCGTGTGTGAGTGTGTGTATAGATAAGTACCGTGGTCGTTTTCACGTTAGCTGCGCATGCAATACTATCGAAACGTCAGTATAATCGAATTCGCGACGGTTCGTCTTATTTACGCAGCAATAATAATTATAATAATATACAAGTCCGTCTGAGATTATCGCGACGAGGATCCGTCAGCGTTCGGCTCTAATAATATCGCAGTCGTAATTACCACCGCCGTCAATAATTTATACACGTGCCGTCTCGCGACCACGCTATCTTCTTTTTCACCGGATGCTGTGAATACGCTTCCAAGTATATCGCAATACGTATATGGGCGTATATATATAAATACTGTAATTACTTCGGATATCCTCTTGTGGCGCCAGTGCGACGACTTAGATTTGCGATGACGACAATTTATATTAACTTTGACTGTTTTGTACGCTTTTTTTTTTAAAAAAAACTTTTTCTCGTAAACTTCGATCGACTACAAACAATGATCACTAAATATGAATGTATAACGTATTTTGTTTAAAATACATAATAAAGCTATAAAAATGTCTTTAAATTTTCGTTTAAACGTTGTTGTATTTCGCGGTGAAAAATACTAACATTCTAAATTAGTGTATATTAAAATTTGTAATAATTCGCGCAATTAAACCATTACATGTACCAATGAATTCGACCGAAATACGATTTACCTTGGATTCATATTGTAGACATAATAATGATCTAATTGCGTAAAGTAACAACTCAATAAATATACAGTAAAAAAAATGTGTGTCGACTCGTGAAAATTACTCGACTGATTTCGATAAAAATTGTGTCTATAGATTCGGTACAACTGGTAAAGGCGCCATTGGCTATTTGTAAACTTCTTATCTCATCATCAATTAGAAAAGACCCAAAAAACAGCGGTGTTGCGACGGTGCACCGGTGCTTATGACGACTAATTTCCTAAATAAAAATAAAACTCCTTTTTGGGTAATTCGTATGTCGGGCAGAGTTCAGCCCGTTTACATTTCAGATGAGCGAAAGTATTTGCGATTTGTCGATTTTATTACGAAAAACTACTATGTTCGGGGATGTTTTAAATCATAGTTTATTTTGGGTTACAAATCAATAATGTAAAAGGTTTCGGTAATAGAACGGTCTAAAAATTAACAAATTATTCTTACGTTTGTTGTACCACTAATTATATACATTTATGCGCATGTGTGAATATTGGGCGCGACACGTGTGTCCCTTTCCGGTGTCGTAGACGTCATTATAAGATCCGACCGATTAATCGTCAAACGAGAATAACGAATTGACGATGGTTTCGATGCACCATGCGACAAAAACGATAGCCGATAGCGCGATTTCAGCGAAAACTCGTAACGTACGTAATTATATTATTGTTGTCCGTAATCAAAAAGTTACGGTGTAACGAGTCTTTTCGTTTCGCCGCCGTTGTTATAAGCTGTGGGACGAGAACCGCGTTCTCCGTTGTCGGAATCCCCGGAACGAGATAAACCCCGTAAACGTACTTGACATTGTGTGTACATACGGAACGCCGGAACAACGAAGACTTCGCTGAAAAAGCGTGTCGGTAACGAGAAATTAGTTTGAAACTGGAGGTGCCCGAAGTCGGGAAAAATCGTTTGAGTGGTTCCTTGTCGGCGAAATTCGATTAGGTTGGGTTGCCGCGGTAACCATAGGAACGAACGACGCGACCGAGTTTGAAGATCAATTTGCGTTTCACTTATCATTTGGATGTAAACCGAACGGAGGCGTTCATTTTGTCGTGCGCCACAATTTCGTTTCAACCGAGGTTTATCTCGGGCACCGTATTTTCCGTATTATTGTGATATTCACTCGTGCACCGTCCGCCATGATCCGTACGTATGGATCGGCGTTTATACAATTTTTGCGTTAATCGATTTAATAAATCGTTTAAAAAACACGTCCCCCGGGGTTAATCGGACCACGGTCGTACGAAATAATGTACGAACGAAGAGCGGTATCGCGTGGAGTATGAATTTCCTCCCAACCTAGATGTACCAGCCCGGCGAAAATATTTTCAAATTACGTATTATATTTTTCTTATTGAAATTCCATCAAACTATTTGAGCGGAATATATTTCCACAAACCCGGGCGTATACGTCCTAAAGACGAGAACGTACACATTTCGATTGAATATTAATGCAAAAATATGCGAAACGTTTTGTACATTTTTCGGATGATATTCTGATTATTATTAAATTCCGTCCGTCGATTTATTAGTGCGTAAATCTATATATATATATCGCGATGATTAATTATATCCGAAAACAAATTATTACATCGAACGCGTATATATTATTATTATTGTAATTACGCGATAGGATTCTTCGAATGTACACGCGCGTCAACTTCGGAGGAGGGTTTACACAGGCACGCGCTGACGGTGAGCTGTCCGTTTCTCCTCGGGGGAGAGATGAGAGAAACGGACGATGAATGAGCGAGATCGGTCGCGTATTATGTTTTAATATTACACAAGGGAAGCATTATTTTATTAATCATTAATGTGGGTTGAATGATAATGGAAGCTATAGTACTTTAGAGGTAGTGGCAGTAGTAGTAGTAATAGTAGCAGCGGCAGTAGGGTACAGCTGTAGTCCGTATATGCGTATATTATATTCTAAAATGAGTAGCCCACGGCGTGTGATTTGTGTTTTTTTTTTTTTGGTAGTCGATATATATATTTTCCCCCCCGAAACGATGATTTGTTTCAAAACGTTTTAATTATAACCCATGGGTACGGCTCAAGGCCAGAATCGATCTAAACCCGTACATTTATATTTATATAGAACTATATAAACGGAGATCGCCGTTGTATTATCATATTATTATTATTACGCGTTGCACGTACGTCACTCGAAACACACACTGGTCATTTCATCTGCACTGGGTCCGGTTCGTTCTCACCTGCGCGTTACACGTTCGTACGATATAATATTAATACGCCGACATAATATGTGCGCCTGTCCGCCCCATGTACCGTTCGACGCCGGGGCTCTAACGTGAGAAACGGGCATTCGTTCGGTGCAAATTTCGTCCGCACGTAAATCGGGGAGCGCACGCGTACACGATTGTGTAATAATACGACAATATTGTGCTGGCGTAATCGTAAAAAACGACCGGAGCCGGCAAGCGAATATTTTAAGCGCCGCGGCGGCAAGCGACGGAGGAAGCGCGTTTGAAACGCGGCGTGTCGGAGCGAGAAAAAACGAATAACTTCGCGCGATATTTGCCGAGACTGCGGCGGAAATTAAAAACTCGTACCTACGATATATACCGTACGACTTTGAACAAAACGTAAGTTGACATTGTATTTGACTCGTAATATTGTACCCGACTAAGAAACAATTTAGAAAAACGATCGATTTTATTTATTTATTCATTTCGATTGTACGCGAGTTGATACGCTATAGATCGTTTGTAACACTACCACTATTTACTATATTGAGGTCATTCTCATTAATTTTTAACTACGTAAATACAATAGGTACAAAAGTAACGTCACGCGGTGCAAACGGAAAGCGTACGATTTCGAAATCGGCCGGGTTTTTGTTTAACGGTGATTTATTTCTGCCACGATACGTTTGCGTTTCGAAAATCCGTTTTTCACGATTTAAATATGGTCAGTTATTGTTATCGGGCCTTTGTGTGTATACGGATATTATTTTCGACGACGACTTTTTTATACCAATTATACCGCGTGTAGCGTTTAATGGTTAGGGTTGTGTATCGATCACTGGTAGCGTTCGTCACACGCCGCGGTATAATTTCAATAATATTTTCCCGTAACATACGCGTTTTAACAAGCTCTAACTAGCTAAG
The DNA here is from genome assembly GCA_025469175.1 of Geopemphigus sp. TES_GeoC_2020. Classification (NCBI taxonomy): domain Eukaryota; kingdom Metazoa; phylum Arthropoda; class Insecta; order Hemiptera; family Aphididae; genus Geopemphigus; species Geopemphigus sp. TES_GeoC_2020. The sequence goes on from JAIPRN010001136.1 coordinate 3,991, forward strand.
GGTAACGATAATACAACACGAGAGCGTACGGTATAAATGTACTATTTTTTTATTCAACCGCCGGACGTTCCGTACTTCCGTATTTATTTAATACATATTCGTGCCGTTTATATTCACTATGTTTACGCGTAATATATATAATATTATGACGCGCGTTCGGGAAATCGTTCATACACTCGTACACACCGACTATTAGTAGATATGGCGTAGATTTTAGCATTTTCCGACTATCAAATTAATTTGTTTCCGAACGAAAACAATTTACGTAACTTTGAAAGTTATCGCGCTCGGTTTTCATACGAACAATGTCGAATGATTCGTCGCATCGACTACGCGATATACGATTTATGTGCAAATAGCCACGCGTGTCCGGCATTTCAGAAAAGTCTTTCGAGTTAATTTCCCCCTCCGCCATTGAACACGGTGTAAAACTCACGGTCGGTACGCGTATACATCCATTTCTCGATATATGTGTTCGTCTACGACTAGGTAGACCCTAGGGCGTTCAACAGTTGTCCGACGGCGGCCGTTTCCCGGCGTTTTCACTACCCTTCCGTTCCCTAACAACGACTCGGCTCCTCGTGTATTGACATATTCTACTACGAGTTCTCCTGGCTGCTCCGTGTATTCATTCTCAAATACGAGGCAAAGAACGTGTACGTTATGTGTAGCGTAGCACTTTTATACGTACACGATCGTCTATTGAACGTGACGATACGTCCATTTTTATCGGACAAAAACGTTGACGTTGTTTGCATTCGGACCGCGGGATAACGGAGTAAAGAATTTCCTTTATTTTCGTTTGTTTCGGAATGTAAACGTTTTAAACGTATCGCCAAGGCTTTCGAACGGGAGTCGGCGATGGAATTTTATAAACAAGTTCCCCATAATTTGGGTCCCGACGTGGCGATACGTTTTCCTTGACGATATTACGCGGAGGGCCAACCGCCCGAAATAACCGTCTGTAGTGCATATCGTGTTTTCCTCTCGAAATCGATGGCGGCTTTATTTTCGGCCCACGTGAAATTACTCGTGACACGCGATATATTAAATATACGTAATATATTTCACCGTTCGTAGAAAAATGAGTCTCTCGCTTTTAAATTAATTTCCCCTTCGTGAACAACCCGCGAAGACATACGTTATATCGGTTGGTGTGTGATGAAATCGAATTGTACGTCAATTCTTTCTTGTTTTTTTGTCCGCGCTGTCAACACGGCACGGCGAAGTATTTCCAACGTCTTCGATACGTCATTTTAAACAACCAAATTTAGTTTTGAAATAACAGTTTTTGTTACGATGATGCGCGACGGTTTATTTTCAGTATTCCAATAGCGATTCGTACAACTTACTCGGTAATTCGTATTTTCGATAAAATAGGCTAATGAATATAGTATAATTTTATCTTAGTTCCGAAAAAGCACGCGTATTTTCCCCTACAGAATCGAAAACTTAATAATAAATAATAAGGACGCGTTCTCTATTATTTTGTATCTAAGCCATATTGTAGTAGTAACATTTTGTTTTGGACGAAAATACTAATTATAAACGTTCCATTTTTTATATTGAACATTCGACGATTACCATCCAAAAGCCGACAAACGTGTACATTTGTATATTAAAAGAATAATTCGTCGATAATTATTCCGACTGGTCAAATATATTACGTGTCATACTTCAATTATTATTTTTTCGAAATTGCGTGAGTCCGTTGAGAAATGTATAATATATTTTCATTATAAATATACGTATGAATGTGTGTGTGTGACAGCAAAGCACATTCCAGCTATGTGAATTTAGTACAGTTAATTTAGTCTGATCTATATATTTATGTGTTTTTATAATGTATTCATTACGTGATTAATGTTGGCACTATTTACACTCTTGAAAATAAAATACTCTCTTTACAACAACTTGTGTATATAGTTATATACGTTGTTTACGATGGTAATGTATTCAACGTTTTACGTGCAATCTGTATTACGACTATACCGATGTATGAAAAAAAGTGATATTTACAATTAAACACATAAAAAACAAATACTTGTTTGGATCACTTATTCTTATACCGTGTTTATGCTTGGATTCTCCAGCAAATGAAATAGAAAAAGACGCGGGACGAATGTATTTATTTAAGAAAATTTAAACGACTGATTAATCCGCCTACGTTACGAAATAATGCCATAACCGAAATCACGATCGTCCGGAATACAAAAACGCGTTTATTCCGAACTAAATAACGCGAATATACCTAAATATCGAAATATGCTATTTTAAATTTGTTATTTATTGGTGACAAATACGTTTTTCGGAGTCCGTGTATTCACGATGTAGAGGCGACGGTATGCATCTGAAAGAAAAAACTATAAAACAACTCGGACGAATATATTAAAAATACGCTATATTGTTGCCGGCGTTTGTTTATATTTATAACTTCTGACTTTAAGAGGTTCTTAACTTTAATTTGATTGCCGTTAGTAATAATCTTGATCTTTATGTATTTTTAACGTTTGATAACGATCAATTTTATTAGATTTTTGTCGTAATAAAAAAAAAACTTATTTTCTACAATATTATTTCTTTGGTGTCGTTGGAATGGCTCTAAGAATCATATATAACTACGACCGTTAGTTTACTACCAATGCACCTGTCGTGAAACGTCTCACTCGTGATAAATCAAACACTCTTTACGCTTATAACGTAAAAATGGGTTTATATATTTTTTATTACGCGGCTGTTAATCATTTTCTCCGCACATCCGTGTTCTTCGCATATTGTGTTTATTATCTTTATACGTTATTCCGATATTAAACGAATTTCAAAACGGTTAAATTTTAATAATGTCCACGGTTTTCGAGTGGTAACGAAAGTGCGACTGAAACGAACGAAATTCTCCCAAGACAAAATATTAATTATTCGGAAAATCATAAATAAAAATAACGTGATTATTCTCTCGTAACTATTAAATTATATAATCCGGTTAATTAACGAAATACACATTTCAGATTCACCGTATACGTTAAAGTTTGCGCACGTAACGACTATCGTTAGATATTAAAGTTTGGAATTCGATATATACGCGAATCGCGTACGATATAATTGCATATCGTCTAAGATGTAATCTAAATGTATTGGAAAGGACGTTTTCGTATAATATATAGTACGCCTGTATAAATCCATACCGATACGGTCGTAGTTTCGATATTCATATACAGCAGGAATAATTAATGAGAAAAATTAATGATAAAAAAAACGGCGCCGGTGTTTTTCGTCCGTGCCGCCGCAAAAAAAATAACAGACGCCGTAAATTTTCTAGCCGCGAAATCAAATTACTGTTTTACGGCAGTCGACTGCGCTACGGTTGTCGTTTTAATTTGAAACGACCGATCCGATATCTAAATAGTCCGAAGAGATACCAATTATTGATCGGTTGTTAGTCGTTACTACTAGTAACGCGGACAATGATCGCCCGGAATTTAGCTCCGTCGTAGCGATACCGATTGTGTTGTTCAAGCGCGCTCCGTGTCGTACGAAAAAGAAGGGTTGTTACGGGGGACCCTGCGTCGCCTACGAATCGTTTACCGTGATATTTATAACGTTTGGAGGACGTAACGACGCCTAGTTTGGTTTCCGCGACACAACGGTGACGTGAAAAGCGTCGAACGACGTCATCGGCCGCGGTACGGTGAACCGCTGAAGTTTCGTACCCGAGTTTGTCGCGGTGTTAATTTAATGAGGCGGTCCATCGATCGACGAATACACCTCCCCCGAACGGCGGTGTCAAACAATTCGGCGGTCTCTCGACCACGGCTCGGATCCGCTCGTGTCGGCCAAAACGATTTGTCGGGACATAACGTGCTCGTTCGTCGGCGTCGTTTCGTGTTCCGTGGTCGTCGTCGTCGCGCTTCGTAATGGAAATGTCGTGCGGTTGGCCAGATATGTTTGTACGTTGCGCGCGCGTGTTTTGTCGCTGCGGCGACGGAGTGGAACGTGCGGAATAAAATAGAGAGGAGACCGAAAAGAAATATACTACGCGTCCGTCGCGTGTTGTTTTGATAGATTTCTTTGGATTTGTCTTGATCCATGTGGCGTGCGCGTGTGTGAAAACACGTTTTTCTCGCTCTATCGCCGCTCCCTCTCTGTCACACTGAGTTCGTATTTTCTGTCCGTACGCGGCAACCCGATTGTTTTATGGGCAGCGGCGACGGACCGACCGGCGTATGATAATTAAGTGGATTCGGGAGTTCCCGGGGCACACGGACGACAAGAGAAACGCATTTACTCGAGACGACGCCTACAACGAAACGGGCCACGTCGTCGGTCGATTTTCGTTATTTTTTTTCTTGTTTATTTTTCGTCGGTCGTTTGTCTTTCGCGCGCGCGCTGTGATCGCGACGGCCGCGTTTGAATGCGCGCGGGTCGACGCGTGGCGGCGTATTTGCCGAGTTTTTTCTCGACGGAGAGGGGGCACATTCTTCGGTGGGCGTGCGAAGACCTCGGCGACATCGACACGTCCCCGGAAGAACGTGACCTAAACCCCGTGTCCGTAGGAAAATAATGGTCTTTTCGTTTTATTAACGCTTTTCGTTTTTCGCAACGCCCGAGATGACGGTAAGTACGAACCGATTCGAAATTGTCGGACACACGCGTCATATATATTTACCGTTCCGCCGAAGTGCGTTGCTTTCGTTGGATAATCGCGAATAGGTACCGAAAGCAATCGCGTTCTTTTTCTCGTTCCTTATAGTTAGACGATAATAGTGCTTATACGGCGAAAACAGTCCGTTCGTTCGCGCTGAAATCGATATTATTACCAAAAAATTGTCGTGGCGAAGAATCGGATATAATAATAAAATTCGCCGAACCATCGTTGTACTCGAATACCACAGTTTTTCGTCGTTTTGATTACGCGTCAATTAAAACAACATTCCCGTACACTTTTCGATTCGTTACGTATTTCACTGGAACAGATTATCGAATTTCGACCGCACTTCCCCAACCTACTACCCAATACGGTTCTTTTTTTAGTCCTACATAGCAATCGGCGATTTATCGTCTCCGTATCCAGAAACCCATTATCCGTACCCGTTTGGTACAATATGATAATTCTCCGTCAAAGGTGGTAAATAGTACGTGTTCTCGAAAACGTTTGTACGCTGTTTGCCCGCCTTGTGCGCGACGGCACGTTTTACGCCTGAGAAACGTTTAAACGCAAAATACGATTCGCGCGCCTTATACCATCGACATTAGACCATTGTACGTAACACGTTACACGATTCGAAATTTTCGTTAAGAAATAACCGCGATTAAATTATGTGTTCCATCTGAGCTTTAAATATTCGAGCCATTAAATTATAATGTTCGAACGCGTAACGGTTTCTTATTGTAGAACGTACGGAAAAAACGATGGACTATAGAAATACGAGTAAAAATCGTTTCTCTGTTCCTGCTTTGTAAATCGCATAAATAATTTTAATATGTACGTAACTGGGTATAACTAAAAATAGAACGAAACGTTTGTCGAACGAAAACTGCCAATTATAATGCAACGTGTCCTTTGAGGGATTTTATTCTTGTATTTTCTATACGTCCTTTTCACAGCATGAACTAATAAAATGTGTCTCGTATAAAGAACTGCAAGGGGCTACGTAGGCGAATTTTTTCACGGCAACTGTAGCTACGGCAAATACCGCGGGCACTCTTTTAATGGAAAATTTGGGTTTAAAACGGTACAGTATTATGTTGAACAAAATTTAATTTTACATTCGTTTGTTCGGTCCCAAAAAGTTAATAATAATTAATGATTACTGTTTAATGTTTAATGTGGACTTAAGAAAAAACGAATTTACCACGTCAAATGTAGGTTTCCATCGCCACGTTATTTACTCATCGCGCAGATTTATTAATCAAATTTAATATTGTTAAATACGTCCGTGGAAATATTTAAACAAATTATTAACGACATTTCCGTTTGATTTATTAAGAAACACGGGGAAATCGTTGGATAAGTGCATTTTACTAGAAACATTCGATAATAAAAATATTTATTAAGTACGCCAGACTTATGTAATGTAAAGTTAGTGCTTAAAGTACGATACAATTTAATGTTACATTAATTTATAATACGTATACTGTAATAAGTTTTTGGTTTAAAAAACCAGTGTGGAATTTAATTGGTTGATTTTTCTAATATTGTATCCTAAATAACTTATAAATTATAAAGCATTTAATATATACTTCGCGAAATTGCAATTTTAAATTGTTACATAAATTTCGGTAAGCGTTCGGGAAAAAGAAAAGAACATCTTTAATTTTCCAAATACGTTATTGATTGATTTTCAAATCCTAATAAAATGTCTTCGTTCATCTAGAATGCTTAATGATTAAAAGTACCGAGCATACATTGAATACGGAACGTGTTTAACTAACGATAATAAATATGACGTGTGTGATTAATGAAAATTGTAGAGTACAAGTTATTGATTCTCACCCTTCTCGGCCAAAAATAATTTACTTATAAAGACACAGTTTCAATTGCGTTGTAATAATAAGCGAATTAACAATAATATTAAACGATTATCAATAGTATTTTATTCGCGATTTAAGAATTCAATTTTTATTATCGATTCGATTTTTCGCACGTCATTGATACAACACGTTGTATGTACAACCGAAACAAATTTAAATACGTTTTTCAAATGTATAATGTTTTGTTTGTATTGCCACTTTCTGCGCCATACGTCTTTTTATCTTCTTTTCGTGGTTATTACGTAATATAATTGTACCCGTAATAGTTTAAACGTAGTTTATTTAATATGTATATATTAAACCTAACCTTCGAACCATTTTGGTTATGTTAGCTTCATCACAGCCGTGCGCACATGAGCGGTTATACTTATCGCGAACTTTTCTCGAGATGTGAAATTACGTAATTCCTAATACCGAATATCCGCTTTCATTGTCCTAAGTTATTCTTAACGGCTTGCCGAGCAATGGGTGTATTACCGATTTATATATATATAAAACAAAAAGAATCTGCTTTCAATGTCTCTTGGTCGGAATGTTTTCATGACGGTGGTTCTTAAAGTTTTAAAATTGGGAAATTTAATAGAATTAAAAAAAAAGGAATCAAAACGTCATCGAGTGCGATGACAGATAAGAGAAACAAAACTCTCCGGATTCATTGTTCCGGCAATACGTCCCGGCCAAGGCTGTTTACGCAGACTGTCTGTATCTTATAGCGTTGCACGCAGAGTTTTTTTAATGATTACGGAATTACGAAATAGAATTTCGACAAAATGATAAAACGCGCGGTTTTAATTGTTTACGGATTATTTTTCGTCCTAATGAATTCTCGTAGTATTTATTTTATTGATATCGGCAAAGGCGCGAGTAACTCTAAACGGCCCAGCTGAAAGTGCCTCCATATCGAAATCCGTTTAATTTACATTTCGCGTTCGTAGATGACGACGATTTATACGGCAAACATATAATTCGTTAGTTTTCAAAACGAATGTTGACATTAAAAATGTAAAAAAATATATAACGTATTAGCGAAATGTTCTCGATCTTATTAAATTGAATCTATGTGGATTAAGTAACACACGCGACATTTATGGCCGAAAATGTGACGAAAACGACGCAAAATTCGTAAGTTCGTTACAATTGTAAATTATCCAGAGAAAATTGTCCGTAAATATAAAAATGCGCCATCGTATGTGTCGTTAATTTCGTAATAATCATTGAAAATACTCTATACGTACAACGATATAACGTACTTATATATCCTGGTCGCCCAAAAGTTCGTTAACACACCCGCGGACTTAACGGTAACGCTTTGTTCGTGCGCTTAAAGCGATCTGACACGTCGATCTACAGTTAGTAGAGGCGTGCGCAAAATTCGCTCTGCAAATGTATCGACGTCGATCACGGATCTCATAAGCGCGAATGCATATGTGTGTGCGTGTATTATATTGTACATCATATATCTGTCGCTTCTGTCCATGGCTTACACGGGACAGGACCGGCCGGTTCGAGAAATCCTATTAATTATTCGTGTAAGCCCCGCGTATCCGATCGTATCGCTTTTCGCGTCATTTAAAGGCTCGGCAGCGTCGGGTTTCAATGACAAAAGGCCCCCGTCGAGCCGAGCACGCGCGGCATTTGTCGAATATTCAACGGGCGTCGGGCCGCGGCGAGAGACGGTGTCACGTTCCTAATTAAAATTAGAAGTCCGGCAATTTAAGCTGTACCGCGGGTAGTAGAGGATGACAAAGGGACGTTTGTATGTGTGGCGCTGTACGAGAACGGAAGAGAGAGGCGTTCGTGATTTGTGACCCATTACGCGCACTACTACGGCCGATATATATATATATATATATCGATGGGGGGGAGAGACGAAGAGAGCTTTGAGCTTATCCTTCTCTAAATCCGTCGGGGCCATTAACTATACGTATATTGTGTATAATATACCGTGTTTATTCTCACGTACCTTACATTTTCTGACGGCAAGTTCTGAATTATTTTACGATAACGCCCGTTATATAATATTATTACGGTTTCGGCGATATATTTCGGGCGGACGCGTTATATTATGTTATTGCGTTCGCCGATTGTCGTTCAAATGACATATTTTATACAGACGTCGTTCTCGCTGCTACCACTTGGTATGTTGGTCGAGCTGAAAGAAATTTGAAACAAATAAAAAACCACCGCGATTCTTTGGAACAGTCGTTGTGCGTTCAGCAACATTCATCGCGCTGGTAACAGTCCTGAAATTATTGTTCGCCGCGTCCAGACATTTTTGGAAAACGGATGGCACTGTGTCCGAACAATCCGAAAGGCCGTAACGGAAGTTTTACTACGGACAGTGTCGAAGGAGTACTACTACTATTTTCGGACGGAGTACGTTTTGAATAATAAACAAACTAACGACACGACGTCGGAATTACCCGAATTTTCGCGCGAGTCGCATTTTCAACGGCACCGTATGTTTGTTATACTCGTAGAAGTCGGTCGATTGGTAACGATTGTGCGACCGTGTTTTCAATCGTATCCAACAATCACGGGTTCGACGCCTAGATTGTGTACCACTAAATCGTGGAGGATTAGGCGTAATCTATTCGTTGTTGCCGTCCGATGGTTATTCGTGTGCTCCAACAACCGTCGTTCGGTTACATCTCTGGCCCCGTTCTCTACCATCCATCGGGTGTATGTGCGCCCAAATCCCCGTAAGGCCGTGTTGGCCGTCGGATTATTCGCTCGTATTTGCACGTGGTTTCTCCGATCGGCTCTACATATCCAACAATAACGCGATATCGTCTTAAGCTTTGTTTCCTAGACTTATCGTTCTAATATCTCATTTTCGTTAATAACGCTTTTATCTCTCTCATTGTTCGTATCTGGACATTCGTACTTCTCCCTGGAATCTTTTCCGTTTTTCGCGTTAAATTTCACTATCAAATTTATTTTCACTGTTCCAAAAATCACTTAAACGCCTTTAATAAACTATCCGCGTGCGTGAAATGTCGTTTCATTTTCCACTTCAACTAAATACGTTATTTCGTTAATACTTTTAGTAGTATCGCCAATGTACCATATTAAAATATCACCTATACTCTTTCTCCTTAAGCGTAAAACGGCATGGGTACCCTTTCACAATAATGATATGCTTTTCACTCTACTTTTACTCCAATTCTTACCTAGTAACGATCAAAAGTTCTCTTATACAATAATTAAGTTTTCTGATTTTCTTTTAATTTCGACTACTTTTTCTCCAAAAACTTTCACCAACTCATCGTATACATTATTTAATGTGCACTTCATACTAACTGGTTGTCCCTTTATTTAATTCTACCGTCGCGACGCAATTTTCATTAATGGCATTAATTAACGAAGGATTATTGTTATTAAATTTAATATATTTTCATTTCTTTAACGTAATCCATCAAAAGGATTTACTTTATATTCTTTTATTTCCTACTTATTTCCGTTTTTACTAATTGATCTATTATGATCTATATTACGTACTCCAAACATTTCTATGCAGCAATCATCACTTATGTGATACTTTCGTTTACACTTAAAACACGCACACTCTTTGTCTGGATATGCTTTGTTTATTTCCGCGTCTATACACAAGGTCGATAATAAGTCTTATTTCCATTATTTTGTTTTATTTTGTACGACACGTCTTGACCCGATATTGTATTTACCGTTTCTACAGGATTTAGGTTCCTTGTTTCCTTGACGACGAATTCCATATACATTATAAATGCTGTTACAAGTTTTTTCGAAAGTTAATTCCGCTAATTCGGACATTAGTTCGAGTTGGATACTATTATTACTTAGTCCATTCACGAAACTGTCACGTAAAGCGTTGAAAAAAAAAGCCACAACATTCTCTGTTCGTGGAAATTTTCTTTAAATTAGTAACGAAATCTTAAATTGATTCCTTAAACATTAATGATATTTATGAAATCGGGCATCTCTGGGACTCTAATAAACTTCCGTAGTTGTAATGACCCCGTAAAATTTTGATTAATTCTTCGTAAGTGATTTTTCACGAAACTTCCGAACACGTAAATCTTTTGAAATTCTATATGTACTTGGACCAACAAACCTAATATAAAGCGACATCATTCTCTTCTCACAGACGAAAAACGTTGGTAAACAAATTTAGCGTACCGACCGATTTCCGTTAACATCATTAGTGTGCCATAAAACAAAATGAGTAATATTCGTTATAACTCCGTTTAAATTGTTAGAAATACCGATAAATCACAACGATTTCGATCGCGTTCTTTACGTATTCGAAACCTATGGGTTCTTAGTTCTCCGTCCGAACTTTTTTCAGTAGCTGGGCCAACGTTGAATATTACGTATATTAGTATACAATCTCTCGCCGTCCTAGCGGCGTACACGAGTATCCCGTGGACGATTAAGTTTGGAAATCGCGAAGTGATTACGATATTGTCGTTAGTCGTTATATATTTGTAAGCATTTAAAATGTACGCGGGCGCGTTTGTGTCGTTCTCTTCGCCTGAGACGTTTCGATGACGAGAAACGCGGGCGCGTCGTTTGTCGCAATTAAAACGGACACGCACCCACTACTGTTGCGTCGTCGTCACGGCGCTGGTATACGCCCCCGCGCTCTGCCGATTTGTGTATATTATTATTATTATTATTATTATTATCCTCACAATTATAATTATTATTCGATTTAAATGGACATTAGTCGTTCCGACAGTTGTCAGAAGTGAGTGAGACAGCGGCGGTGGCGGAACGTAAACGAGTTGGTGAACGGGCGAATGTGCTCGTGTGTGCTGTGGCGGTGGCGGTGGGATGTGAGGATTCGAGATGGCCAACAGTGGATCTTGATAACACTTTAATACGTATCTAACCGTGCCCGTAGTGTTGATCGGAGCAATTATAACTGAACCCCTACAGTTCGACGTTATCAGCCTCCGATCTAAATTAGAACGATTATTTCGTTTTTATTATTTATCGTATACACGTACCTGTATTATGATGTATATAAATGTCCGCTGCCTAAGTAATGCGGTTCCATTAGCGTATACATTTGGGGCGGTATTCTTTTTAATTTTTGAATATTCAAAAACAATATTCGGACGATATTACCACACCAAACCACTCCGACACCTGTGTAGAATATTTTCAAGTCGTGGTCGCACCCATACGGTCTATGGCCCGAAACGCTTCGTTCTAATTCGCCAACGCCGCCAACACCGGGCACGGTCCGCGAAACCTCGCATTATGCCCGCCGCGTGATCGACCTACGCGATAAATCACTTATGTTAACGAGGTTAGTCGAGTTTACGGCGAATAAAATAAAAGGAATTAAGGGAGGACGAATAAAGTGCCTGAGTACGAAACGCTCGTCGCGAGTAAAACGAGATGGCGAATATTTTCGTTACGAAATAACGATGTTAGGTTTGTTCAACGTACCGGAGTAGCCATGTACACGTACCCGCGTAAATGTATTCGCTTAAACCGTTTTAATACACCGGCGTACGCTAATCGACGGTTTGTTGTCTAAACGCGCGTATTGCGTGCCTCGAAACGGATACTAAAGATTTACAACGAACCGTGGTACGTATAAAAATGCGCGAACTAACGTCGATATCGAATAGGAATTATCATGAAAAATAAACAACGGCGTTTGTTTAGGTGATTATTTTACGTAGAATATACAGATTCTGTGTACGGAACCATTTCGGACGACATCGTATGATAATAACATAGAGCGATACGCGTGTTTGTCGTAAAGCTATTAAATAGGAGCGTCGTCATAATCCAACAATCGTTCGTCGTTCCGAACGTCTGTCGGTAGAGTTTCATTGATAAGAGCCGTGTGTAACGCGAATAATTTCGCGTAACAGGTCTATAACGGGGCGTAGATCCAAATTCCAAACCCGGTGGGTAGCGTAATACATGTTCCTGATAACGTCCGGTGTTTACTATTGCAGAACGTTTCGAAGTCGGCCATAATATCGTTTGGTGGCAATCGAGGAAAATATCGCGAACGAAGCTTCCATTCTAAACCCCCCATCCCACCACCGCCGGGTTGTTGAAAACGCGATAGAAATTATTTTTAGTTCGCCTCAAATGGCTCGTCGCAACGAATTTGCACTATTCGAAATGTTATTTAATATTTATACAATTAATTTACGATCATAAGTGACGTATATTTATTAACGAGTTATTATTAAGTAAATATGTTTTAATATAAACCGTCTATTTGAAATTATCTCAAATTATATAAACGTTTATTGATCCGAACTAATTATTCATTTCTGTTCGTTTGATATTTAAACAATAAAATAAATTGGTATTTTTTACTAAGTTTAATATTAGTTAAAAATTATATATATATATAATTTTAAATAATAATAATAATTTATTAAACTAAATAATTTTTTAATAAAATATTTATAACGAGACAATTTTATATTAGTCCACTAAATCTGTTTCAAAAAACATCGTATTTTTAGAATACGTAGGTAGATAAAAAATCACAATACTGTTTACTTTTATATATCCTGTGTTATATTTTCTTTTTCTACTTATTTTTTGAAAATGTTTCCTATAGAAGCTATACGTATATAAGTATAATAACAAACATAAATGAGACGTCACATGAACGATATGGGAAACGTAAAAACATAAATCGTGGCTTTAACAAAAGTTAAAATTAAAAAGCGTCGCATAAAATATATATTGTTTGGTTTAACGACTTAAGAAACATACTTTATGTGATAACATCGAAAAACTCCGGAAAGAAGATGATTATTAATTACGTTTCAAACTAAAATCCAACTTATCACAATATTTTAAAAATTTTATATATATTTATCTTTTTCAATTTGTAATCAAATACGACATTTTAACGCTAATCAATTAATTTTCTTACGCGTCGTACTGCAATACTACGTTTAATAAGAACGACAATATTTAGCTTTCAAAAATAAAATCTTTTAATCAAAATATCGACTTAATTGCCCTTATGTTTAATATATGAATTATATATAATTAAGTAAATTCGTTGACATTTCCATCTCATCGGTATTACGTTTTCTTATATATACGTGTACCAGACGAATGATATCGTTTATCGTCTACAGATGTTCTGTTATTTTTATAATTATTACAAACGGCGATGTTATTTGTTCGGTCACTGCCGAACACTTTCTTTATAAACTATCGCAATAAATTGAGTTATAAAAACGAAGTCTTTATTTCCGAACCATTTATTTCAAAATAATCTAAAATACTTACGAAAAATAATATGCTATAAAACGTATACGATATATATAGTTCCCAAACATAATAATATATTTTATTTCAAACGTGTAATTTGTATTATCTTAAATTAAACTTCCTAATGATCTCTGGTTCCAGACATGTATTATAACGGTCGTTCGTTGTAAATAAATAATGTGAGACAGACAATGTATACATGGCCATTGTGCGTTATTTTTAAAATTATTTTATCGCGACGACTACTGTTTCGTTATTTCCAACTGTTAAATATAAAATCGATAATAATTACGTATAGCAAAGTAATTGTATTACGACGGGTAAAGATATCAATTATAAAATAAATTTTATTCACCAGAATTGTAAATTATAAGTTCCTAATAAATTGTTTGTAACAATGCTATAACACGCAGTTTTCTCGTAAAATTACTATTTTTACCATTCATTCCCGTAGTATGTTCGAATGTACTGTAGTTATTATTTTTCCAACACAATCGTAAATTGAAAAACTTGTTTCGAATTGAAAATAAATGTATAATTAGTATTACCATGGCTGTAAAATGTACGTGTTGATTTAAAATTATTAACAACAGCTATGATATTAAAAACCGCTAATATTGTATTAATATCAGTTTGAAATTGACGAATATAAAATTATAGCTAACGACTATATATTTACAATAATCGTCGACCGTACGAAATACAATTTTATTGTATATTATTCAAAAAAAAATGTATACCGATATTATTCAATATTAACGGCCTTAAAAAGGTAAATACGCCGTGGACATTAACAGGGGTAATAATAATTTATTATTATGGTAACGAGATTCGGACAAAGGTGATTGGTAGATGCTTGCGATAATGTTACGCCGTCGAAAATGATTTTTCATTTCTATCCATTTGCACAGAAATAAATATTTCTTAGGAACGACGACTAATAATATTTTGATAGTGGATATATTTTTTATGTACGATCCCGACCGAAATAACGGAATGGTTTTTGTTTTTAGAATAGGTTATCTATTGATTGTCAATGCTTATATTTAAGAACGTTTTCACGTGTTAAATAACATTTTTAATGAAGAATCAGAGTCAGTTACAGATTTGGCGGATAATACCTTTACTTATGTATGATATTAATTCAAATAACGTATTTAACTCAGTTTTTATTATATCGTAGTATCATAACATATATATTATATGTTTGACGTAGAAGGGTATCAAGTATTGCAGTACGGTTTCAGATAGCTTATTAGCAGTACACAACTTATAGTACTAATTAAGTGAAGTCGTAAACAAAATTTCAAAGTTCTCTAAACATCAGTAAGACAATTTCTAGCTCGCATATTGCGATGGTATAGATGTAGTTTACAGATGATGTTTCCAAGTAGTCGTTATATGACTTTTTGGGAGCTTAAGTAAAACCAACTTTTTGCGCGTATGAAAATATTATGCGGAGAAAAGTAGTTTTCGTGGTATCTAATAATCGTTCTTAATTCCGCGAAAGCTCGAAGTTGTGTAAGTTGTCTCACTACATGTTGAACGAATATTACTGATGAATCGTTATTAGATCTCGCCTCTTTAATAATATTTATATCCTTTACGATTGTTTAAGTATTTTATTTAAATATACCGTTCAATATTTTCCAACGTATTTGATAGCTGGACTTTTTGTAAACATCCATTATACGTATATCGTTTAATTATAAGATTATTGTATATCGAAATAGTTTACGACGATCAATAATAATAGTTTAATAATAAGTTATGGAAATTATCTTGAATTTATCAGTTATTTTGCCGTCGAAACTTAACAAAATTAAATGTATTTTCCGTTATTTTTATACGCTAAGCAATATACTACGATTTATAATCTTCGGTAAAAGTAAATCGGAACTCGATTTCTCGACTGTTTTAAATCTAGTTTATATTGGGTCCAACAGCGTTTTTTCGATGAGAAGAAACAAACCCTTGGGATATGAAAATACGGAATTATTCTCAAGAGGTAATTCAATATGTTCCGAAAGAAGAATAGTTTTGTATTTGTGCATCTTCGGGCTATTTTGAACGCGGAAAATATAAATAACCCTTGAATATACGTTTTTCTCGGTGACAACGATTTCATACCGTGCTGAGGTTTCGCCGTTGTATATCGTTACATTGTTTTTTTTTCGTACGAAACAAAAAATAACTCGACATACTTTATATTTTTACAGTGCGAAACGGATATTCGTGCGTGCCTGTGGCTTTAGCAGAAGGCCTAGACATCAAATTGAACACGGCTATCCAAGAAATTACTTACGGACCGAACGGCGTCGAAATTTTCACTAATAATACACGGTTAAACGGGACTAATCACGTGTATAAAGGTAAACTTCGTTTGATTTTATGAGCCTGTAATAACGATAGTAACATTCGCAAAGAACGTTTTTATTCGAATATGTTTGGAAATAAACGTTTTCAATTGTTTTCGTTCGTAAAAGTATGTTTATATAATATTATAAATTATTTTTTACGTAATAACTTCGTGTTTCTAATGAAAACGACTTTTTCAACCTATATAGTGAGCGTATATATATTGACGGTGGTTATTATTGTACATAGAATTGTTTGTCCAGTATGAACAATCGAATTCCAAATTAATACGTATATTGTAATCACGAACGGGTTGATTGATATTTAGTCGCAGCGCAATATGGGTATTATTTTTCGATTTGTGTGTGAATTTCAAATTAAAAGTCAATAGCGAATGAGCAAGCAATCGAGAAAAACAAAACGACGGATTTTCGATGCAACGCGCGGTATTAATTTGTTTTCGGACGAGTTCGGGGAAAAAAATAATATCGAAATCGCCAAATTATCAATCCCTGTGTGTTTGCCGCGATCCTGTGTGGTCGAATACGTTACGTCAGCCGTTTATTGTTTGTAATTCATTTCGTTTGATATTTTTTTTCCAACCGAATTTCTCATCGCGCACATTAAACTCGCATTAATCATCCAGTGGGTACGCACTGCTCCGCTATATATGTCCACTACATATATACAAGTTTGGTCCACGAATATGAGGTTTACATTGAATAGGATGATGTATGTGAATGTATTTTAATTTCAAAAAGATTTAAAAGTTTCAATTAAACAGATAATAAACGCGTTAACGGGCATCGTTCGTTTGTTTTCCGCCCATTTACGAAAAAATGGTGCATTCTATCGGACTAATTGTTCGCGATATGTTCGCCGATGTTGCGTTGTTGATGCCTCGACAATATTATTCTAAACGATAAATTATTGGCGCACACATTTGTGTTTTTTCCCCAATTCAACTATATTATATAATATATAACTGTATGGCCTCGAAATACATTTTTATTAACTTTTTCGCATAATATAATGTCGTGTTATAGAATTTAATTTCGTGAGTACATTTTACGTTTCGTTCAATTAACAAACGACGGGGAAATTTTAAAATTGTAACTTGTTTTTTCTTCGGAAAACGTTCGTGGAAAATCACGCTTTTCGCGTTGGCTTGGTTTTCAACGTGGTAAGAAATCCGCCGGTCTTTACCGTTGTTATCTTGGCGTCGATTTTCAAAACAAAAGTGGTTTATACCGTTTATTGTCACATCGTAACCCAATTTAAATCAGAAATAAAAAAGGGTACCTATCTGCAATACTTCCGGTACTAAACTGCAGCCGTCGTTTATATATTATAACGTCCGAATACGATATATATATAATGTACTTATTGGAAAGGTATTAAATAGAATATTATTCGAACGGGCGAAGTATATACGTAAAATAATTAAGTCGTAATCGCACGTTAAACAACGTACCTTTAGATAAATTAGACGCTAACTTACGTGATTGTTGGATATTTCGATGGATTTATCATAGATTTATTAAAGACGCAAATTGCCTATATTGTCGTTACAAAAACGACGATAATAATATATTCCGAGTATTCTTAGTATATGTGTTTTTCGTTAGCTTGCATATTACTTTGAAATAGATATAATTGTATTCACATCTTGACTACTGCCAAACAATATGCTTAATCTATGGTACCCGTAATTGTCAATTCGAGCAAAAAAACAAAAACCCATTTACGTTCTTGTTCGTTTGTTTAGGAGACGTGGTACTTTGTACGTTACCACTGGGCGTGTTAAAGCAGTCCACCAACGCGAAGACGCAATCGTTGCCGAACACGGTGAAGTTCTCGCCACCGTTGCCCGACTGGAAGGTGGCCGCCATCGAACGTTTGGGCTTCGGCAACTTGAACAAAGTGGTGTTGTGTTTCGACCGCATTTTCTGGGATCCCAATGGCAATTTATTCGGCCACATCGGAAGCACCACCGCCAGTCGTGGTGAACTGTTCCTCTTCTGGAATCTTTATCGCGCGCCCGTGCTGTTGGCCCTAGTCGCTGGCGAAGCAGCCAGCGTCATGGAAGAAATGTCGGACGACATAATTATCTCCAGGTGTATGTTGGTTCTCAGAGGGATATTCGGCACGGCCAACGTTCCTGACGTGAGTACCGTTTGATGGATTCGTTCGGTTAAGTTACGTTTCTGTTGGAAAATCCGCGTATTTACGTGTTTCGTATCGTTGTCGATCGTCATTACCACGACGACGTCGATTTCGTTCAAAGATCGCGGATACGTCGGATTTATCGTGTAGAAAAAACAAACGTCGAAGGGACATTTCCAGTACAAATATTCATATCCGTATATGTATCGTATAACGTGTCCGTTTAATCCAATTTCAACCAATGTGTTCTCAAATATTTCTCCTCGATTTATTAAACGAACGATAATCTCGTGTCGCCACCGCCGCATTCACTGTCGGCGGGACATGTACCCTACGCCACACGTTCAACCCTAATTTTGGACACAATAGTTCACGAACCTCAATTATATTATCGCCTATTCCGTGCGCTGTACGTGTTGTCGTCCGTCATAACTAAGTCTAATCAATTCAACGTTCCATTGAAGCAATTGATAGCCACCCTCCGTATAGCCACGCTTTCATTTTCGTTTTTCATACGTTCGAGACGGATTATTGTGTTGCCGTTATTACTATTATCATTATTACTATTCCAATTCGATATACCATAGTGATTTTCTGTAGATTTCGATATTTTCTTTCGTTTACCGGTCAGCGCGAATAATTCATAAAACCCAATTTCCAAATAGAAAACGTCGTATTTTACGCACAGTTTTTGCATGACAAATCGTATTTGAATATCGAATTAAACGCGCATCACCGAGTGTACGCGTATTTTTATTTTTGAATTTCAAACGTTATTATAAATGTTTATAATATTAAATACTTTTCGATTATTTCGTAATTTTTTTTTTGCCTACTTTTATTGGCCTATTTAATATTAGCGGTAATTTGTTTAATCAATACCTAATTCGATAATATACGCCAATTAAATCCTACATTTACAATATATATTTTTCAATCGTTTGTTGATTTCTTATTTCATATTATAAACATCGTTATTTATACCGCGAATATAAAAATACTTTCGAATTATTTACGGTCGATCAAAAATGACGGCTATAATTTACTTTGTTCGTGCACGTGGTTTCGGTGATTTATTTCACGAAATTATTTATAACTCTTCGCCCGTATCAGTATAATGCAATCAGTTGTCATTCGTCTGTTCTCAGCCAAAGGAAACGGTGGTTTCTCGGTGGAGATCCGATCCTTGGGCTCGTGGTTCCTACTCGTTCGTGGCAGTCGGTGCCTCGGGGTCCGATTACGACTTGCTGGCGGCTCCTGTTTCATGTTCCCGAAGTGCTGAACCGAATACGAGCTCGAATCCAACGGACGGAAGCGAACGACTCTATTTTGCCGGTAAGAATATCACAAAAGGAATACCGTAATTAACATGTCGAAAAGTTGTTATCCGTCGTCTGGTGTACGTATAACAGTTTGGATCGTAACGAGATTTTCGTTGGACGGGTTCAACGGTTTAGTGTCTAATTCGACTGTCTGCCTCCTCAATTTTACCCTCAAAAAAAAAAAAAAACGAACTAGTTAAAATGAAGACAACGTGACATAGTGAGTGTGGGGGTAGAGGAGGTCTCGTACAGTCATAAATCTGATTCACCTGCCGATTGTGTTTCTCGGTCTCGCGGCACTGCCGTCGACACGTTAACCGATTATTCTTCCTCTAAAGAAGTTGTCAAGCTGATTTACAACCGTGACGGACTTAAGAGAGCGTGAGATGAGGGATGTCTCTCAGGATTCATATTTTCGGAGTAAAATTAATTTCAATTCCAAATTACCGTATACATCACACACAGGTCGGGTCGAATAAGCGTAAACGACGTGTATACTTTTATACCGTATCCGTCGAACATTTTTTTTTCTTTTTGAATACATTAAGGGTGGTACGCTAACTACGATGTTATGTTAGTAGTTTTAAGACTGGTCGACTACGTTCCTATCTTTTTTCAGGTGAGCACACGATTCGTAATTATCCGGCCACGGTGCATGGTGCTTTTCTTAGTGGCCTTCGCGAAGGTGGAAGAATTTGCGACAAGTTTTTGGGATGTCCGTATGCAGCGCCTACATAGAGAATCAATTCATTTTGAAACCAATTATTATTATAATCGTATTTTTTTCTTTCATTTAACGTTTAAGGTAATAAATTACTGTTTAAATATATTGTTCGTAATATTTATAACGTATTATTAAAAGTAAACATTTTTTTTCGTAACCCTTTTTGTACTAAAATAATATTAGGTACATTAGGTACATTATAATAAGTATTTTATTGTTTATTGTATAACGAATAGCGTTTTCACTCCAATATCAAATATTTCTAACAACTATTATTTCATATAATACACCTTATTAAAGATAAGTCAATTACATTAACATTACATTAAGTTTTCATTAGTTAAATTCCATCTAGATTTATCGTAGTTTTTAGTAATCGTTTTACTTACATCTAAAAATATTCGACCGATATTTACATTATTTTTTTATTAACACCCCCGATAGCTTTGAAGTAAAACTGAAATTATAGTGTTAAGTGTAAACGACAAGATATGTTTCATTAATTTGTATGTCAAGTCATGTTAATGGGGAGTACATATACTAGAATATATTTAACAAATTGAATGTAACGTTTATGTTTTTAATATTAATTTACATGATCCATGTTGGTGCATTCATTCCATTTATACTTTACTATTGTAGCCATAGTTTAATTCGTTCTTATTTTGTCGAAATATTTTTGTCATTTCTATGTAATTTTTTGGAAATAAAGAATAACGATTATAACATTAATGGAGGAGTACTTATTGTGTCTTTTATACGATCTGCACGCAGAGCTACCTATTGATTTTTAACGGTCTGTGGTAAACGTCGTATTGCATGCATACAGATAGCGCTAGGTGTTGACCCATTAAGAATTTCCGTTAACATCCCTATAAAGGTATGATATATTTTTAGTTTGGAAACTTTTATCGTTCCACGTCAATTGTTTTATGGTTAATGTTTAAAAAAAATGACTAAAATAATAATAATAATAATAATTAATTCCAACGAAATCGCGATTGCAAATTGTGAAAATATTTAAGAAAAATAATACAAATATTGTATTTATATACGTTTACTTTTTGTCGTAAGTGTTTATTATACTTTTATATTTACTGATCCAATATTGACTTACTTTATTTTATATTTTATTTGAGAGTAAATAATAATTGTAAGCATTGTGAAATATAATTCCAGGGACCTGTTAAATTTTATACTTTCAACTTCGAACATATTAGTAACGATGTTACATTAAACATACGAACGATTGATTTCGAAAATTATTTTACACTATTGAAAAAACACTAAAGAAAAATCGGCATCATTTAAAATTAAAGTCTCGTTGGTGTTTTGAAAATAATAAAAAAATACCTCGCGTAAGTACAAATCTGAGAATAACTTTTTTTTATTTTTCAGTAATAAGTGTCCGAAATTTATCATATATATATATACTATCAAAATTCGATAAAGATCGTTTTATTTATAAACATTTGTTCAGAGTCATTTTTTTATATACGTCCACAAATAAAAATCTACATATATCATTTTCATTCATATTTGAACGTCCTTTTCGTGCTAAAATGCTCGCAGTTGTCGATATTAATTCGATATTTTTCAATAAATACAATTTGGATGTTGTTGAAGTTCTATATCGTATTGGAATCGTGAATATCTTTAAGTAGATTAAAATTATTTATATATGTTTTTTATTATTTTAGTTACCAGTTTTTGGCCTATTTACAATAACTACTAAAAAAAAAATAATACATTGGTATATAACCTGTATTTTAAACGGGTTTAAAAACAATTTTAAACGTAAATTTTTCATATATTAAATTTACTCATTATCTTTTCGATGAAAATTAAACGTTTGGAAATATTACATCAGGCGGTTTCTCAGACGGTAATGAAGCACAGTCGTTACTTAAGCTGTCTCGTATACCACGTTATTTAAAAAGGGAACGCATTGTATACTTCCGTATAATTCGCGGCGTTCAAACTAAAATTTTCTGCAATTTTTAATAGAAGTGGAAGAATTCAGAACTTGGATTTTGTTAGACAGTATGCCCGCCGTACAGGTCATACGTCCATCAATAGATCGTTTAAAAAAAAAAACAAAAAAGTAACGCCGGCGGGCGCGTCCGTCACATTTAACTACCGCGATGGTTGAAATTCGTTATTAAATTGTCGAGTTTCTTGAGCCACAAGATTGGTGGAAATTAAACGTCCATCGATAGTCTATCACAGTACTGACTCACGACGATGACGCTGTCGGGGCTAATAGTAATAATAATTTCGAAACTTAAGTGGTACAGTCAACGATAACGCTTCGAAATAAAATAAAATGGTTTGAATTATATTAGTATGCAACTGTTTATTCAATAGGCATTATTAATCGTCCTAATTATATCTAAGCGACGTAGTATTCCATTGCTTCGCTCCAATATTTTGTTAACGCCGAGGATTCAGTGAACAAGGGTCGAACATTGAATTTGAATATGAGCAATGAATATGAGAAATCCTCGTCGTAAATTCACATTATCTAATATCAAGCACAACTTTTTCCTGAATTGACTTTCGAGTCCCCGTGATTGCTATTAATGCAACATAGAGAAAACGGAAATCACTTAGTTTTTGCGATATTTACTTCTCGGAAGAAACGTCGACCGGTGTATTTGGAATTGCCGTCTCGTGAAACGTTGGCCCAATATATATTTCGAATTTCGCGAGAACGCCGAGAGATTGTCAATCAGAAATTGTTTTGAACGAATGCGTTTCTCATCTGTACAACGTACTCGTATATGACGTTTACATCACGACCGACACGACAATCGCGTTGCAGTGCTTCGACTTAGTCAATTTATACATCTCAGGTTGTAGATATCATGCCGAAATGTTCGGGTTTAGTTATGACAATACACGCGCGAAATTTTACGAGAATTGCGGTGTAGTAATTGCTAAGAAAAACGGAGGGGTTCGACGTTATTATATTTTTAAATCGTATTTACTTTCAATAATGATGAGCCATAAAGGACTAACGCCGTCGCGTGAAGCGAAATATGACGTTACCCAACTCCAATTACATATTAAATTACTTTGAGCCGTATTCCACTTAAACAACGACGAAAATATTTATATTTCGTTATAATTCCGTTTAATAATTGAATTGAAATTTGAATACAAATACCTTAAAAAAAACTTGACATTCGATCTTAAATAATTATTAATTAACGGGCCATTGTATTACCCAACCTAATGGCGTGAAAAATAAGATGGTTCTAAACTGCAAACCGAACGTATTATTTTAATTTGGCGTAAGATTTTTAATTAGAAATTCCACCGAATCGATTGTTTTCTACCGTTACGTATTATTTAAATGCCGAATATTTTGATTCGATTTTATCCCCGGCGTTCTTTACAGATACGTTTAATTAATTGTTACAAAGCTTTAAATTTATCTCAATCGTTAATGCGACGAATTTAAGCTTGCATATAAAAGTCCACGTATCGTATATGTATACATTTCGAATAGTTTGACCCGTATTTACTAAGATGTTTGATAAGACGTAGACATACAAACAAGAATGTCAACAAAGACTGGTATATTTAAACGACTGTTTAATTAATTAATTCAAAAACGTTAATTAAAACAATTGTTAGAGTGCTTATACCTGTCTGCGTTACTTTGCCCTCACATTTTTGTCCTTATAACTATTTACATTCCGAACAATGTATACGAATTCCTTTAGAAATTTGTCTTAAACAACATTAATAATTAACGATAAATAATAACGCGCAACTAACTGTTACCAACAACTTTTACGCATTAAAAATGCAAGTACCGTATAAATGGCGATTTCAATTTATTTTTAACAACTATTATTCAACGTGGTGTCGTTTTTCGGTTGGAGTTTCTTGTTCGCGTTTTTTAATTCGAGATTTTTCATCTCGAGTGTAGTAAAAAACCTGTAGAGTTCTCGACGATATGGTTTTAATTTTTTCAAACATTCTTGAAAAACGGAGTTTAAGAACAATAAAAAAAAACGTAACGGTTATAATTTAAATAGAAATTTGTGGAGATCGTTAAAAAAATTAACTGCCGTAATCAATATTATAACATTCGTCTGTTAGGTTTGTTCATATTGTACGCGTTAATGTTTAATCGAAATAATTTGTAACGCGAGCCATATCTCGTTCGTTCGGAATTATTTATTGTTATTTTTATTATAGTATTTCGTATAGTAAAATATTATTATTAAAGCGCAGGAAAGTTGAAATCCGATTGTTTCAGAAAGTTTTAAAAAGAAAAACGAAGCTTCAAATTTGTTATGTCACGCACATGGTACTAATAACACGCGTCTATAGATGAAATACGAATTTGACGGTTTCAAGCCGAAATAAAATACCTGCACGGCTAGCAATTTGAGGGATTAAAAGAAAACCCGTTTTTCAAAATCGATGTGTGTATATATGTGTCTGTGAGTCTATACGTAAATGTGGTGGTTCATAAATTATTAAATTTTTGTAATGTCGTTGAATTTGAAAAACGCGTAGGTTATTGCAATGTATCGGTGTGGGGGAAGATTTTCGCGCCCTATTTGTGCAGGTTTCCGTGCAAAACAAAGTCAACACTGTGATTTTAAAAGATTCACGTCGAACACTCGTATATTAAATAATAATAAATTCGTGACAAGTATAAAGCGTACTCGAAACGACGGGTGAGACGGTGTATGGTTAATGAAACGTACTGACGTATGGACGTAAGGTAGAACTTCGATGGTTTGCCGTAGAGATTGACGCGAAACTTAACGAAAAATAAGAAAATACAATACGAAATATATATATATTTTTTATACTCTCTATAACTCCGCCCGAGCGTTAAAAAAACTTTTAGCTTGTCGCGTATACGGACGGGTGGAGCAGAACTGAAAAATAATGGGCGAGTAGGAGGTGTACCACGCTACACCATACATGGCCGACGCCATTTTTCTAATCTGCACGGTCCATCGACAAGTCGAGTTTTATTGCCCTACGTGTATGACAAGTTGCCTTGAGACGACGTTTCGATCACGACTCCGATGTCCACAGCGACCTTCGGCTGGCACACACACACACACATACACGCACAAATCATACACTAATGTGCGCGCGGGCACTTGCAAATATCAAAATACTCAAATATATATATATATATATATATATATATATTTATGTGCGTAATATATATACACGACGTACGCGAAACGACGGCGTCACGACCCGTACAGTCAGCGTTTATTTGTACTTTTTATGGTATCATGATATATTTTTGTTTCGCCATTCTTTTGTCGTCGTTCCTAATCGTATTCGCATAATATATACCTGCGCGGGCTCGCTAACTCGCACTACGGGCTGTGCACGGAATTTCGTTCAAACGGCTCTCGTGTGTATTATTATAATATACTACGGGTATTTTCACGGTTCCGCCTTCGACTCCGAGATCAATAATGTACGAATCTCCGAGTTTTCGATTTCTTAAGGTCGTTCATTTCTCGGGCGGTTTGAAGTGCAGAATTAAATTCAGGGATTCGGAAAACAAAATTAATTTCTCCTCGTGCTTTCAATACATCAGAAAGAACACTTCAGAAATGTACGGTTTTTACATGAACATTCCATTTTTTTTTTACATCCAACGGACCTATTTTCACGTATGTCACTCCAGGAACAGTACGTTAAAAGCTGTTTTTATTTATTCTATTCAAATACATAAACGGACGTGTTTGCATTTATACGAGCTTCTATTTACTCACTCAGGCGTGTCCCGCATTATATTCTTTAAATTATAATATTTGAATTTAATTAAAGTGTATAAATATTTTATCACAGGCTTATGTAATATATATATATGCGTATATATATATACTTATTTATTATATACACGTAAGATGTTTGTATTGTATTTTAATAAGGATATATTATAATAAAATAATAATTTACCGTAAATTCAATGCTATGCAAACGTAACCTTAACAAACGTATTTTTTTTTATAACCATTAGGAATAAAGTAAAACATATACGAATTGAAAAATTAAAAGCGATAAACTAAAATAATTTTGGATAATAATTAAAGTTTAAAGTAAAACGTATTAAATAAATCCTATCGGCTCGTTCTTTTGAGGTTTTTTAGAGCTATTATGCCATTATGATATAATTGCTTCATGCATATGCCGATAAATACTTACCTGCTTAAATCGCTCGTATTCACATTATACAAATTATATAACACGAAACCAAACATCCCTACTTTCATATTTCTGTAGTCGGAAAGATATTTACAAGAGCAAAATTAAACTTTAGTACACATAATACGCTATTCTGTATAGGCGAACAAATCGGAGACAAATGTCGTTATAGAAACGTACGGTATAATTCGAAAAGTAATATTCGTATAACATCTTGAGTCGTTGTAACGTTTTACCCGATTTGTCGTCTAACTTCGTAGAAACTTCGAAATCGAAATCAATTTTCGAAAATAAACGTAATTTATGTTCAATGTATCGTTTTATTCGTTTAATTGCCCTTCAAAAATTTTACGTAGCAATCTGTAGGGTTCAGTTCACAGTTGGCGCGGCTAATATTATTTCAATACAACAACACCAAATATAAATACTTCAATTATTTAGACATTTTATCGAAGAATCGGTATGGCGTATAATGGAAAAATAAGATATTGTAAATTAGACGATTTTACGTTTACGGAAAAGTATAATGATTTTATTTTTTGAAAGTATCGCTACGCATTAGGTATTCAATTTTCGTTTCGCTAGTTGTAGAAAAAATATACGAAATTATTATAAGAAAAAAAAACGATCTGTCAAAGAGAAAACAATAGACCAACACTTGATCTTCGTATTGTATGGAAATACATAGCGAAAAAGAGTAGTGAAATGGATTTAAAAATTTAAACGAATTTCCACGTTTAATTTTACACGTGGCGCAAAATTCTGTTACCTCTCGTTGACCGTTAATTTCTTGGATGAAACGGGTACATAATATGGTAGTTGGCAAGATGGATAAAAGAGCGGTGGTTGGGGTAGAAGGTGAAATATAAGAAAACCGTCGTTCCCCTGACCAGACCGATGTTTGGCAGTAGTGAAATATTTATGAATGAACAAACTCTCTGGAGAATTGCCGTCGAATACATCGAGAGAGAATCAACATGTTTTTTCCATGGCTTACAAATCATTCAAAGCCCGTTTGCCGACTGACTCTGGGGAAATATGTACGTTGCATACGTTTAATAAAGTTGCCTGCCGAACAATTTTCTTCGTCCCACGCTTGAAAATAATAACGTATAGAAAATCGCGTTCCGCCGCGCAGTCTAAATTTCCAGCAAGTTTTTGCTCATACCCCCGATCATAAATCACACATAGCACCGCTGATTAAAGAACGCCAAACATACAGTGCACGTACGATCCGAATGTATTACAGACGTCAACTCGAACGAATTGATACCATTCAACGTGATAGAAAATTGAGTTGAATGTACGTCGCGTTTATTAATTCGTCGACAAAAACGACTGGAGTCCGAATGTAACGTATCTTGAGTTTGTCGATCACACCTCCTCTCATTGGCGCGTGTTTTTCATTTTAACGAGCTTCGAAATTTTCGTTTCTTTTTCTTTACCTAAATATTGTGCCTACTGATCATTTTATTTACAGAAAAGTTGTAGACTTTTCAAATTACGAGTTCTGATTTAAGCCGTGCAGAAAAATATTTACGTGAAATCCGTTTGGAATGTACAAGACATTTTTCGAACGAATATTATTACGTTACTAAAACGTGACGAAATTATAAGGCATGTAAGATGTATACGTCTTTACAAGAAGAATGTCAGATTTTGTTGAATATTACAATGGGTGGCGTATGTTTATTTTATTTCAAAAACATTTGGGTTCAGAAATGAATTGAAGTTACACGTTTACTCGTTTAAATAATTTTCTTTAATCTGTGTAGGTCATTTTAAATTACTATTGATAAAATTACGGTCGACTTAGACAATTTTTGGTTCTTTTGTACATTCCAAGCACAATGTTCGCCCGAATCTTTCGTCGGTTGGTTTTACGCGCAAATTATTATATTTAGACGATCGTAATTAAGTTATTAAAACAATTCGAATATTTTTCATGCACGCCTTATATAATTACTCTTAATTTTTGTAACGTTCTCGTCGGCCAATTTTATTAATTCCGTTGTAATATTTAAACGTATTCTCATGATAAACGTAGTTCGTACGCACTTTAATTATATAATAGCAGGACACAATGATTTTCTAGTATTTGATGGGTCCATAATGAAGAACAGTCCGTTTTAATGTAGCGAACGAACGTTTGTCGCACAGCTACGTTAGGATGCCGGTGCGTAACCAACGAAATCGTGTTGGTTTTTTATCCATGGTCAGACGAGCATTATCAATACGTAAACGACGCGATTAAAAGCTTACCCCCGTCCCGATTTCGGGTCACTATTGACAGTACGGCCTTTGCCGTCGGTAGTTTTGGTACGAGTACCGTCCTACTACTATAGACGTAACACCGCCGGTATGTCTAATATTTTCTACTTATAACAAGACTCCGATGCGTCGTTAAGTTAGTTTGACGACACGTGGGTCGGTGTATTGTTATCAAGTGATATGTACGAAACGTGTAATGTTGAAACGGGTGAAATGGGTTTAAAGTTGGGCGCGCAGGAGTTCTAAACTTTGGAACGGCGCGTTCTTGGGTTGATTTTCTCTCTTTTCTGCCACCCGCGATAAGGTCAGAAACGTAAAAAGTCGTCGCGTTCGCGGAAACAACCCCGCTACAGGGTTCCGGGAAAAACGCGCCAACGTTGCACTATTGCGTGCGAGTATGTATAATATATATATATATATATTTAAGATACCTTATAACCGTCTGAGACTTCGCGTAGACGTCGCGGAAGGAAACACGACACACCAAGCCCTATACCACCGCCATGACCTACTTTTATAATATCGTAGGATGGTACGATACGCGCAAGTATATTGTGCGGATGTAAATATTCCTACGGGAATATATCTTTTTGTGTCTACTGGAGTAAGTACGGCTGTGTGTGTACGAATTGGTATATGTGTGTACACAAAGCCGTGCATACATGGTGAGCGTGTGTGTGTGTTATTTCCTCTAAACTCGTACATATGAATATTATTAAAATTAATGCGTTTTAATAATACGGTTAACAGAGTTCGCGTGCACGACGAAAAATAAAAAAACAAACGACGATATAATATTATTTTATAACACTGTTTGCAGTGCGCTGCTTTTATTGCGCCAAGTTTAAATATTATTAATACGTATACCGACTGTTCTTGTTTTTTTTAAAGGAACGTACAGGTTCTTTTTTTTTAATGTTTTCGGAAATAATTATTATTTTAGCAAACTTTTTGTGTATAGGACGTGAAGAAAACCCTTATTTTTTTTTGTAATTCGTTTGAAAACGGACTAACTGTTTCAATAAATATTTTACCAATGTTTACATACTATGCAATTGACAAAGTCTTACGACGTATTTTTAAACCATTACGTATATATATATATATATAGCATGAGAAATGTTTTAGTTTTACAATGCGGTTTTTCCTGAATATATAATTATTTCTTTGAGATAAAAAAAACATCAAAAGTTTCATGTAGTTTTCATGGGAATTGAACACAAGTGGTGTTTTAGAGTTTTTAGTAGTAATTTTTAGAATTTTCCAGTAATTAAAAAACGGTTTAAAAATACTACAAAAAGGAGAAAATTCAATGAAATTTAAGTAATACCAATCAGTATCTCAAAAATAGAGTTTTTGTTTTGTCCTTTGAAAATTAATTATTCAAAAGACTTTCACAGATTTCTTATCCATTGTTGTATATATATATATATATATATTATAATACGAGTGAGTCAATGTTCAGATAATATTGTAGTAAATCAGAAATAAAGAAAAAGTAAAATAAATAATGCGCCCAAGTATAAGATACTTAAAATTTAGTGGGAAAACTGGAGTGTTATATTTCTTATATAAAGAGTTATTAAAATGAATGTTCTGGAATGTGAGTTCGAAAATTATTTAGGAATTAATAAGTTCAAGAGTATTGATAAAGTAAAATAAAAGAGTAAATCAATAAACGATCAAATAAAATGAATAACAAAAATCACTTATCTGGCCGATCATATTCGATTTCTCAGGTCTGAAGGCATGACAAGTCGTGCAATAGGATTGAGTAAAAGATTGGGTCAGTGACTTCACTTCCACATATTAGATATGTCAAAACGCAGAAAAGTTTATATGAAGGACTGCTCTCATCCCTCGGAATACCGAATTCATGGAGAGTTGTGGCTCGTAACTGGAGTGTGCATGCCCACACACTGACTAAAAGACGATTTCATCTCAAGAGCTTTGGGTATAATTTTTGTATTTTATAACGGTATCTGCAGGATCGGACCATAGTGGTGGACCGATTAACTAAAACTATTTCACTATAAAAATCGGTGCGTTAAGTGTTTGCTGTGCTTGTGATGTTAACTGTTATAACTGTTATAACTGTACTTTCCGGATCTGTTCCTCCGAGATATCCATAGCAATTAGCTATAGTTAATATTTATATATTGCTGTAGTTCGTTTTGAATTGTGAGTTGGAAACTTGCAAATGTATGTCGTCTTTTGATTTTATTTTGTTGTATTAATTCGTGATAATTTCTTTTTTTATTGTAAAGTAAATCCTGACCAAGATGATCAGCATCTGTCACGTGTGCTAATATATAACAACATTTTTTGTTCTGCAAGATTAGGTTGTTAAATTTTTTAATATCTGGTAAATGTGATTTCTTTATTTCCTTATAATTCGTTATCCTTCGATAATATAGTGGGTATTCTGAGGGGATCAAACGTCTGTTCGTTTTAATTGAAATAAAAACTAAAATATTCGCGTATAATATTTTTGCACTAAAGAAACTAATATCTAAAATAACTATATTGACTGATATAAAAATTATGATATTCACGAATATTGTTACGATAATGGAACTAAATTTCAATTTGATATTTTATTATTTTAAAGTTAAATACATGCGTGTATGTGTGTGGATGTTTAAACAGTTTGTAAATAATCTTTAAAATAAACGCAAATAATACTTATGAAAACGATAAATAATATGGTAATATTAAGGACATACCATCCATTAATGAAACGTTATGTCGTGCATAAATAGTCTGTTAGATATTAGGATATCATTTATGTTTTAAACGTCTGTGAGGGTTACCGGGAATATTCGACCGACTGACAATATTTTGAGATAAGTGTCGAATTGTTTATAAAAGTTAATAGCACTTTAGAATAATGGAATACACGGTATTTGTGACGTACATCATTTGAAACGTGTAATGGTTTCCTAATAATTTGACGAAGACATTTGGATCGGGAAGTTAGAATTAAAATTTATGTTTAACGGCTCGACAGATTCCTAGAATTTAATTCGGTATGCTCTTAAGGATTTAGGAGAAGTTTATATAGGAGAATTGTGTTGTTTAGCTTGATGTGTTTGGATGTAAAAAGAAATCGTAGTTAGTGGAAGTTGATGTTCAAAGTAAAACGTTATGTAGTGTCCAAGTTAGTCGATTGTTTCACATACAGACGTAGGTAGCATACGTTTTGAGCTGACGTAATGGGTCGTTGAAACTTGAGATAAATTTATCGCTGCAAATGTGAATGTTTAATATGTAACATTTTTTTGATTTAGATCATAATTTATATTATAATCTTATTTATAGTTGAGTCAGTAATTCTTCATATATATCACAATCAAAAAAAAAAGTTTAGCGTTTATTTATTTGAAATTTTATATTTTTTAAACCGTTTTTGAATTTTGAATTTTTAGAAACAATTACATTTAATTATATACACGACTTATACATATTTTTGAAAATTATTATAAAATATTATTAATATTCAAATGTGCTACGATGTCTTTATTACGGAACAAATCTCGAAAAAATAGTTCGAACCATTTTTATACAAGTCGTTATTGTTTGATTTCCAACAAAATGCGTTCATTACACAAACGTTGTTAATATATTGATTTACGTATTAGTTTAGAGAACCCACATGAGAAATAATTTAACGTAATATACTAACATAAAAGAAACTAACGATCGGTTTAATTCGTTTGTATTCAATAATGTTGGAATTTAAGTTATTGAAATTACTTTTTTTAAATTCCTTAGACTTCACGGAAGATATTCCTAATTTTTTAATTTTAATTATTTAGTTGTATAGTATTTATAGTTCAGATACATAGTATGAAATTATAATGTGATAAATACTCGTTTCTGTATTTTTTCATTACATTTAAAGAATCATTAAATTAATCTGAATTATAGTTATGTACAAATCCATACGTATTACATTTTAACGTTCAAACGATAGTGAATTACTCTACAAGTTACTTTTCAATAATATTAATAATAATACGCACTGTAGGTTTGTGTATCGCGTCGATTTAAACAATAAGATTGCAAGACGCTTGGTAGTGTCAATGTTGACGGTTCAAAAACTCATATTTAGAATTTTATATTCGCGTGATTATGATGTTTATACGCGTATAAAATAATAACTTTTAGAATGTACCATACAAATGTATACATATTAATTCATATTTTCGATAGTTGGCGTATCGGTTATTTTTATTATCATATATTTATAATAACAATTCTAATTGATTTGAATATTACTTCTGATTTAGCTGGGAAGTAAGCGACAATAATTAAAATGCTCGCCATTTTCAAATCACGAGCATCGATAAATTTGATCGGGTAATTGGAACATTATTTTTCAAACATTGTTATTATTATGTCACAAAAATAATAGTCGTTGGCTATTTAAATTCCAGGGAAAAAAGACGAAATCAGCGTGAACCTTAAAATAGTCGAGAAACTCCCGTTTAAAGTCAAAACGCGTTTTCAAACGGTACGTGTTGGCTGGAAGTGTACACCCGTACAACACGTTTTATTAGTACGCAGTACGCTTACCGTTATCGGCCACATAAAAGCATAAAACGATATCACGAATGGCAGTTACGTTATAACCGACTGTACGTGAATCACATTGACGAAGGTCAGGGTTTTTGGATCGTTTTAAAGACGTCGTTATAACGAATCCGAGAACGGCGCTAGTGGTTTTCACCGCGGTCAATTCTATTACTATTATTTTTACAAGACATTTATTAGACATGGACGAGTATTAGTTTTAAAAAGTGCACGTTCTATTCTGTTCGTTTTATCGAAGTTGTGATAAAGACAAGCTCAATAAACGCGGCAGTCGACGTTGTGTAAAAAAAAAACCCCCAAAACGTTCCCATCCATTTTTATTCGAGTTTTGTATTATCGTACCACCACTGTGTAAACAACCGTTCTGTTATAACGATGTCATCCACCGGCGACTCTTTTTTTATTTTTCGTTCGTTAGCGATTTACAATTACCGCGGGACTTTCAACCACGAGCTAAATCTAAATCGTTTTCACCAGCGGGCACAATTAAAAATAATTAACGAAAAAACAACGACAGAATATAAAAAAACGAAACGGTACGAACGGTTTGACCGTCTGACATAGTGGTTGGGCCAATACTGAATGATCTTTTCATAGTCAGCGCGGATGCCAAAACGAACATCGCGTAACGGACCGTAACAAATACCCGATCTGAATGACGAGACCCATCGTATCGTTCGAATTCATTCGCGATTCGACCATTAACTAGTAAACGCACACCGGGACGTTTGCCTTGTCCACACTCGCGTGCGTGTCGTGCAACGTATTCCGCCGTTATCAAATACAAACAAAAGAAAATAACTAACGAGGGCTTTAAGCGTCATTGTTGTATTGTGCGTGCGTGTGTGTGTGTGTGAGTGAGTGTGTGTGTGTTCGACAAACGGTCGTGGGCTTTAAAAATGCCCCAGTACGCACAGCGTCCGAGTAACTCGAGTTTTAGACGTTTATCCGTCGCGGATGTGTTCTAGCACAATAATAATGGTCCCTACGGTTTTCCTCGGTTATTAATTGTCCTTCGAGATCATTCGAAGCCCGACGGCGGCAGACGGCAGACGGTTTGTGTCGACAATACTGAACGGAATTCCGCGCAATTTCACCGAGTCCGAAAAATCCCAGAAATTATTACTATATATGTATTTGTGTGTGTAAGCCGAACGATGCGCTGTCGTTGCCGACCCGACCGTCCACATTTTCTCGACGGTATAATCATAAAATACGAACCAAACAAAATAACGAAACTATTCGGGAGATATTTTTTTGCGTTATTTTGTTGACGAGCAAATTTTTCCTTTTTCTATGGCGTAGAATCGCAAAGTGCTCGTCGAAAGAACGGTCGTTTTGTGTTTATTCGTCGGATTTCGTTTTCGTACTACGTAAGAAAACCGGCCAACGTCCGATTATCGCATTAAATATTGTTGCTCTCAATAACAGTATCTTTATCAACATACCTCGGGTCAATAGGTTACTGTCAAGTTTTCGCACATATAATTATTATTAAACCTAACGTTCAATAAAGACCCTTAAAAATTTTTCTCTATAACACTCGCGTAACCCGAATAAATTGCGTTTAAAACACAATGCGACACTTTAATTTCAGTTGTACATTTAACGTGCGCCAATTTTCTTTTAGGAATACCTACCACAACACCGCAATACTGCGTACCCAAGGCCACCCAAGGGGATTTTATGTACGGAGGAGTTTGCGGGCTTTCTAAAATTTGATTTGATTTATAACGTTTTTGTCTGTATGAAAATTCAACTAAACACCCGACGATGTTTATTGAACAACAAATTATGGCCGCATTTTTAATTAATTTTCGAAAATATGTCGATTTTTATTACAATTACATAAATCATATTTACATATTATCATTATTATGATTATTCGATATTTAATTTCCTTTTTACAAACAATATAAATTATTTTTACATACTTGATAGTGTATCAAGGTTACCTATTCTAATTGACAACGAAAAACAACTTTGGTTTTGTTTCGCTATACCAGTTAAATAACCCAAACTAACCGAATAAATCCGAATAATTAGTGAAAACTCATATAAATATGTTTGATTTGAATTGAGGTTTTTAAACACCTAAATATCGAAACTTCAATCCAGATGTGAAAATCTAATACAATTTAACTGGTTTTTATTTTTTAAGTATTGAGTATTTTTAATATATTTATCTAGATGTGTGAATATCTACGCTTATAAAATAAAAATATATATATTTATAGAAAATCATATTTTTAAAGTTCTTATATTATCTGTTTAGTAAGTTATATTTTTTTGAATGATACAATTTTTAAACAAATTATATCAATCAGAGAAACTTTGATGAAACTACAGTAAATCCAGAAGTTATTTTATTTTATCTTAAATATCGATCTTATTTTAAGGTATATCCTTTAGTTTTAATACAATTCACATTTATTGAATTTTTTTATATTTTATATATATATAAAGAATAAAAAAATATTTCGATTTTTGATTTATTTTTTGATTCTAAAATTAATTGACAGGTACTGTTAAGATATTTTAGTGACATGAAAGTAACAAGAACCATATAAATATCAAGGTTTACATTTTATTAAAATAGTGTTGAATTCGAAATTGAACTAACCAGAGCTATTTTCGTTGTTTTGATACTTTGAATGAGATTAATTTTGATATACTATAATTTGATCAACTTTAAATTGTTCAAAAAAAACAAACATAAATCGATAAAATAAAACAATAAGACATCGTGTGAATTAGTATTTTCAAAATTTAATTAATATACATTTATGTATAACAATATAAATGTTTGGCGTATTACGAATATATATATAAATTTACGGCGTTGTTTATATAATATTGTTTGTATATTATTCATAATATTGGTGTATTTTCGAGGTTAATCCCATTTTAAATCTACATTATATATAAAAACAAAAAAGTGAAAATCATCGTTCCGGAATAATTCGACATACTTCATTTTCACTGAATTTAAAGTGGAATCCATAACGACCGGGTTAAATATCAATTTGCCTATTCGGAGGTACACGGCAGTGAGCTTGTATAGTAATTATATTGCCGGGAATAATATAATATATAGGGAGCCCATTGTGCGTTTTGTTACCATGACAGAATGCGCTGTATTTGATGATTTATATTAACAACCCGACAGAGCAGTTTGGTAAAACCGAATAAAAATGACGAAGAAAAAAATCATACTTGTTATCAATTAAGTGACGCATTATATATACTATTCGTTTGTGCAATATGTGATGCACCCGGAAATTGTTTATTGTTCTGCTAGACTTGATATCGATGATCTCGTAATAGGAAAAGGATTTTTGAAAAATTTTTAATTGTTGGAATTACGATTAATCCGGTAATAATTAAAAAAAAACCGAAATAAAAATTACTGATAAATCGGTTATCAGATTGACAGAATAATAATAATAATAACTAAAGTTTCAATGTCAAAAAAAGATGATTATTATTATCACCTACGAGATTATTTTATTTAAAATAGATTAATTATATAAATTCAACAAATATAATTTGTAGTTAAATATAAACGGTAGAATCATTGTTATATAATGTGCTTTTATTGTTTCACTATATTACTATAGTAACATCAAAATAAATCGTTGTTTACGATTAACAATTCGTGTATATGAAATTAAACGTCAATAATTTGTCATACACGCAAGATTATTTTATGAACTTAAATGTCACTTAATTTATTTTGATTTCGTATATTTTCTAATACATTTAAATCGAATTATACAACGCGTATGTCATTTAGTCAAAAAACTATTATAATTCGAATATTTTTAATAATATCCGATGATATTTTGTTAGACGTATTTTGTTAAAGTTATTAGGTCAACGTTAATTTCTATTTGTTTCTTTTTTACTGAACACTGTTAAAAAGTCTAAGCCAAGTAAACTTTGTGTCATATATGAATATACGCGATATACACAATACGTTTTAACTAAGTACAGTGTAAGGGTGTTTTACGATGATTAACTACTTACAATAATTCTAACGTTTAAGGACGATTTTCCGATTCATTTTATAAATCCACTGAACGGCTTTTTAACTCTATTTACGAATTTCCTTAAAACCGATTTGCAAATTTAATAATTGATTTACAAACTTAAAGGCAAAATGAATTGAGCTGAATTTGTCGAGAATTAGTTGTGTCGACCCAATAAATTCAATTTATTAAACCATTATTTTCAATGAATTACAGTTTAAAGGTGAAATAAAGTAATACAAAAGTAGAATACACTATCGATTTCACATAAGTTTTTTCAGAAATATCAATTTTATAAATCAACTATTCGAACGTCTATGTTAATGGAAATAAATAAACGCACGATCAATTCGCAAGCTTAAAATTTAGGGTGCTTAATAAAAATATATAAATAGAATTTGGAAACCGTTATTGATCTATAAATCTTCGTGGGGCAATCTGTATATAAACGTCAGTCGTTATTCACATAGAGCTTCGATAATGAACTAATTTTGAATAATTTCTATGACACTACCTGTCGTCAGCGTATTATCTTTATGTGAGTGAACCTGTCAACGTGTAGGTCGACGGTCACAACGTTTCGTTATTTAGATGTCTGAAAACTTGGGCGAATGTATTATTCACAAATGAATTTCAATTTGACTTTATATTACAATTTTCTCTGACAAGGTATCGGGAATGTAAACTTTTGATTTTATTAAAATAACCAAAGAT
Organism: Geopemphigus sp. TES_GeoC_2020; assembly: GCA_025469175.1. NCBI lineage: Eukaryota > Metazoa > Arthropoda > Insecta > Hemiptera > Aphididae > Geopemphigus > Geopemphigus sp. TES_GeoC_2020. The sequence goes on from JAIPRN010001136.1 coordinate 42,156, forward strand.
CCAAATATATGAAAAACCATTGATATATGTTTCGTAATACAAAGTTAGCAATATATCACATGTGTTGCCGTTACTAATCATTCGTTGTACTATAATGGAATCAAATACAAGGCATCTGTCGTGTATATTGTATAAATCGCGAAGTCTTTCTTATAGATCACGGTTTGATGAATTTGTATATTTTTACTAGGTCGTCACACAAGAATGAACGATTAGGCTCTATACTGTCGTATTCCGTTTTTCCGTTAATCGTTTTAAACTAGAAAATCGCGCAATATTGAACCCATAATGAAGTTCCTAACTTCATTGCTGAATAACGAACGCAATATAAAAGAACGTTCAGTGTTGAAAAAAGTAGAAAAACACGATTATATCTATAATTGAGGTGACAATTTTTTTATTCCACATCACGTAACGCAAAACTTTAAAAAGTTATATTTTATCGGGAAAGAAAACGTTCTATGATAAATAATATGTTTGCACTATTGAATTGTATGAAACTATAATCGTATTTTACTCGAATCATAGTGATCATATTGTCCCGATAACATAGAATAATAACGTTTCCTAACTACGTAACTTTCCTAATTATGACAATTACCGTTAGTGATTCGTATCTTTTGTTTAAAAACGAATATATTTATATTTACAATCTTAAAATCAATATCGAGTATTTAAAATAAGTGACAACGACGACAGAACTTCGGTACAAACGCAATAACATTTTCTTGATTTTGGCGAATTTAACACACAAATATAATAAATAAATATGTTTTAACATCCTTTAATACTACGATTTATTCAACTTTTATGAGTATTAAATAATATATATTGCGTTAAAAACCACTGTAGATCTTAACATATCTCAAAATTATTGTTTGAAAGAGAGAGAGCGAGAGAAAGAAGTTATAGTATAACATATAGAAATATTGTCATATTTACTAAAACGTTTTAAAAAGAAACGAAAGTTCAAAATCAATTTGCTTAACTACCAACAATGTATTTTCGGAATGGTGAGCAACACTCGTTATAAGAGTTTAGAAAAGATTCTAAATTGTTATGTTAACTTCAACAAAATTCTAATTCGAAAAGTTCACTTTAAAAAGGTTCCGTGCATATAATTTTCATATAGTCAACATTATTTTACTCATACATATTTTAGTAAAACAATTCTAATAGTTTTCTTTCTTACAAATTCGTACTGAAAACAATAAAAACAAAGTTATAACTCGACCTGACAATGCGATAAATCGAACTATTAGGAATACAAAAAGACAATTTGACGTTTATAACGAGTTTGTTGAACGATTTCAATCGCAGCACATATAGGAGGTCTTCTCATTATCGGGTGACGACTTAATTCGTACGGTCGTATACACTATACTAATAAATGACGTTTGCAGACGTGCTCAGTGAATTCTAACAATGCCATCCGTAAAGTAGTTTTCGAAGTACGCAATTTAATTGTATGTACTCGGTGTAAGTCGATATTCGTTATAATTACACGGTTTAATTTTTCTTGTTATTTAAAATACTCTCCTTTAATCTACTAATAGTAATCCCGTATTGAATGAAAGTATATCGCAAATACTGCAACACGGCGTATATAGCGTAGAACAAATATTGAACAATTCTGGTTACATATAAAAGTTTTTAATAATACAAACGCAAATAACGCTTAATTTAATATTGTCCTATTTAGTCAAAGTTAAGGTATTTGGAATATAAATAAACTATTATATGTCTATAAGATGTTACCGACAATACGGTATAATTTAAGAATTAAGCATAATACTGACTAGTTTTAGATGACGCCAATATTACGATTTAAAATAATTAATTTTATATTAAACGACGCCTTAAAAATCTTAAGCATCCTAAATAAATTTCGGGATAATTCACACATTATTGGTAACGTGCGTGTTATTTCCGTTACTCAAAGACATTTTTAGCGTAGTGACACAAATTATATCATTGAACTTAAACACAACGCCCTTATCCAGTATATCTATGAATACTTTAATATTTCCGAAACTCTTATTCGTATATGTATTACCGTATTTTTTTATATTAAAAATACAAATATTAAATTCATCAAATTAGGTAAATCGAAAATTCATAAAAGTTTAAGATCAATTTCAATGTCGCATTTATAATGGGATTGAAATATGTCAATGTTAAGAACAATTACGTGGAAAGATTGTAATATTTAAAATAATTACCTAGGAAATATGTACGCATACCTAATGTCATTATATCTATCTGCTTTTTTAAAAAAAAATCGGTAATAAACCTATTTTCGTTTGAAATCAATACTTCGGACAAAGTTTAACTACTAGAAGGAAAACTAAATAATCTCTAGTATATACTATACAATTTTTTTTACACTTTACTAACTTCATAGGCGAGCACACACACATTTTAAATGATAACAGAATATTTAATAGACAATTAATAATTTGTTTTCAAACAGCAAACAGTATTGTTGGAAATCACGTAAACTATTTTACCGATTAAATTATCGTCTAAAGACTTATTCATAAACGGGTATAATGTTAAATCACGTACGTCCTATTTACGTATAATGTGTTTGTGGAAAACTGTAACGTGACTTTGTGACAATTTAACATACAATACTTAGAAGTTCTACATTTTCCTATTGTTTAACATTTTTCCTTATAGTAATATGTATTTTATTCGATAAAAATGTACCGAATAATAAACAAATGCTTATTCAAACGTCGATAATACTGTTAATACCTATTAATAACGTAATAATGACCAATATTTGTTCTTGTTACACTTGTGATTGTAATTCGCCGTTTTTATTATAACTGTTTTGATTGTATTGTATTCATCCGGTTAATATTTTAAAAATGATTCAATTTCGAAAGTATTAACAATTTAAAATATAAGATAACACATAACGAATTACATTATTAATAATATTCTATAACACCAAGTATTCATAATTATCCAATTTTTTAATTCCATAAAGAAAACTATGGTGGTTTAGAAAATATAATTTCTAGCATCGTATATGAATGAAAAATGTAATATAAATAAGTATATAAGTATGTAAATAAGAATGTATATAAGTATAAATCATAAATAATATATAAAGTAAAATTAACTAATAATTTTAAATTTACAATTTTGATTTCAATATTTTTTTTTTAATTTCTAAAATCGTTACAACTATAAAACGTTGGTTATTATTTTAAAAGTTTACATTGAGCCAATTACAATAATTAAACAAGAAAGTATGACGCATCGTGTTAAGGCATTATTTACGAATACAGTAGAATTACAAATCAACTACTAGAATAGATCGGTATTTTATATATTTATATTACATATATACGAATACATCCATCAATACATTATTATAATAAGACAGTAGTGAAACTCACAATGTTGCATGAATCTGAATATTGGGTAGCGAATAAGAAAATGGAACAGAGAATGAATGTAGCGGAAATGAGAATACTAAGGATGCATGCGTGGAGTAACTTATAAAGATAGAATAAGAAATGAGTACATAATAGGTAGTATATATGTGACATTAATTGTGAAGAAAATGAGGGAAAATAGGCCGTGGAAGTTTGGTTATGTTATGAGAAGTGTTGAGTGAGTGTAAGCGAGAGTTGTCATGGAAATGAGTGACGAAAGGAAAATATGAAGGAAACTGAGGAGGAGGTGAGTAGATAGGATATAAAGTAAAATAACGATAATCGAAATCTATTGACGAGTGTGGTCGACTCAATATAGTTTGATGTGGAAGGACGAAGAAAAATAAGAAGGATACCATAGTTACGATGTAATATTCAAATATATTCTAATAATAAAATATTATTCACGTGTATGACGTAGAAAGTGAATGATGTTATAATTAAAGCATTTAATTAATTCCCGTTGGGATAAACTAATTAGAAGGTCTTAAATAATAAAAAATTTAATTTTATCCAATTTTTATATATTACTTGGTTTAATTTAATTTTTATTCTTATATACATTGTACAATAAAAGTAAGCGCGTTTTTAAAATTATATAATATTTGCGTACAAATAAGTTAATTGTTAGTTATTGAAGAATATTAGAGACCTAATTTAATTAAAATATTAATTTATTAATACGTACATTTACGTGCTAATAGTAATATACGTATTATGAAAAAGACAATTTATTGTAATTATTAATTACTATTAATTTAATTTCATTCAATATGAAAAAATATAAAAACGATAAATTCCATTTAGTATAAATAATTTTAAGTAAATACGAATAAATATTAAAATTAAGTATTTTAAGTTGATTATCCATTTATACCTAAACATTGTTTTATTTAATTATGTAAAGTAAATTTCGTCTTACAAATGTTTGTAAAATATGAATAACCATTATCCACCTAAACAAAAAAAACACCATTCTTCTACAACTTACTTTGTTTAATATTGTAATTAGAATGTATAAACCGTCATTATTTTAATATAATAATTTTTTTAAAATACCTAAGGATGGTTACAAATGAAAAATTGTTATTACACGTTAAGTGTAATATTTCTTTATATTTTAATTAATATTTATAAATATTTTGAGTAATTTCATTACTCAAAATAGTTGCCATGGAACGAGTTCTATATATAATATAATAAATATACATTTATTCATTTAAAATCATCTTTTTAAACATGTTCTGTACTGCGGTAAATATAAAATGTTCGTTAAATATAGATGTATGTATTGCTTTCGTTATATTGTGACCGCTGTGTATGAAACTGAAAAACTTATGTTATATCGCTAATTATAAGCAAAGCCGAGTTCCTTTAACAAAAATGTACACACAATACATAATACACGCGTACGAAGGTTTAAGTATTCTATAATGAAGAAGGATTAGACAACAACGACAATAGAATAGAATAAAACTCGTTACGATTTCGACGGTTTTTACAAAATAGTACATTTTTGTCTTTCTCGATGAAACATTTTTCGCTTATTTTTCTGTACAGGTATTGTAATATGACACTAACGAATAATACGGGCTGTATTATACAATATGCATTATAATATGTGTTTTTTTCTGTGAACTTTCCTCCGCTATGTTTAACATTTAATCATCAATATTGTTCAAATCACGAAATAGATTTTCCTGTAAATCTCAACCGTAATAATCGACCATTAATCATAATAAAATTGCACTCTTTCATCTAAATCGTTTAGACGAATAAAAAACGGCCGTGGAAATATGTCAAACGTGGGTCGCCCGTATAAAGCGTTTAATATTTCACCTCTTTCGGGTGCGTTTAATATCGTGCTTTTCTGACACTGGAAACTCTAAACATTTCAAATTATGCGCTTAATGTTGGGGCGTTTGATTGATTCCACGGCGTACGATCGAAAAAAAATGTATAATGAAAAATAAACGAACTCGTCGAAAACATAACAAAAGCTTGTGCTGTAATGAAAAAAAATGGTCCAAACACGTTTATCGACGAGACGCTGGAAGGAAAGAACAGATTTTTGTTTGGTGGACAACAGAGTTTTATGACTGCGTCAACATCAATCGACGACATACGGTATCAGTGACAGTCTAAAAGATGAAAGTGAACCGAAAAGAATCGGATTTTGAACCTGTTAACGTTAAAACCACCGGACTGTAACTGAAACAAATTTTATGTACTTTAAATTAAAAAAAAAACCGAAACCCATATTTTAAATTCGCTGGGTATTTGACGTATAATACAGGGTTGAAATTTTCTATATATTGTGTTTTTCATTATCATGGTCAGTAGAAAATTACCATTTTGAAAATTATAGTATCACCATATATTGACCGACGAATGTGGTGTCTACGATATCATGAAAAATATTACGATATCAAAAATGTCGATTTGTTTTATAAACACTATAATTATTAACAATAGAATTGTGTTTAAGAGAAATATTTTGCTACGTATTATTCAGTAGTCTATGTGTATGAATTATAACTTTTCCGTTCCCATACTATCCACACTGATTATAAATTAAAACAATATTAATAACTATTTACCGTATACTATAGGAATTATATAATAATTTTACACTATTTGGGATGATGAAATTGTAACGGTTAAATTATCGAATTCGTAAATTTAGCGATAATTTTGATTCGAATTGAAACATGCGATTATACTATTAACGACTATTTCAAACGAAACGCTTTAAATTAATATTTACGGTAGAGTTAGAGTAAGAAATAGGGACTAACACTCATCGGGATTATGAGTATTGCTTTATTTTTTTTTATTTCATAGATATTTAGAAAATATTATCGTTAAATAATTAAATATTCTTATAAGTTATTTGATAATAAATTGATTTCAAAACAAATGTTCGTTAAAACGCGAACAATTTATCGGCTTGACGAACGAAAAATAACCTTATTAACCACTCGATAACATTTTCCTTCTGCTTATTTGCTACAAAAACCACAGTTATTTGTTCACTTATGTTGTCTAGGAATATCAATCATTATACTGTGGCATTCTAACACCGTATGCTATAAATAATTAATAATGATTAATTAAATAATATAATTAGACTTTTCGGGATTCGAAATTTCCGTTAGAACAAACACAATTTGAAAATATCGCGGAAAATATACGGAGATTAGGTACAGATATATATATATATATATATACATACATACACGAGTATACGGTATATACGTGATTACTGATTAGCAAAATAAACGGTTACTGTAAGTGTGTGCGCTCATTTGAATAATCGTCCTGCTAATTGATTTCTGGTAAATAGATTAGCAGCGGCGGCATCGGTGGACAAAGACGAGTGACATATACTACATCTGACACCTATTCGATACCGTTTACGTTTAATATTTTGCATCTCGTAAAATAACGCTTACGGCTATTTAAACTGTAATTGATTTGTGATTTCCTGGGATAATATGCCTGTGGTTGGTCACTGATCAACTGTACGAGATGAAAACATTGTTTAAGACCCTTATACAGGTAATTTGTTTTGAATTTTAAGAGAACATTATATGATATTGGTTATAATTAGACACGTTTGTGTTATTGTCACGGATTTATTATGCGAATCATTTAATATATACACATATTTATTTCAACAATAATATTCGTTTAATTTTGTTAAATTTAATATTTAAAAATTTACATTAAGTCGATCGGACGTATTTATTTTTAATATATATAATAAGTCGGATAATTATTTATATTTAATTGAAAATCAATTTAACGACAATACATAATTTCCAATTATTCTCACAAAATATGAGAAAAATCATAATTTTTTACGCATAATATATGATTTATGAAATCGCTTACATTTGGTACATAACATCAATAATAAAACTTGAACAACAAAATTTTGTTTGTTTGTAAGTCGTAAATACAATTAAGATCGTTTATCTGTATATTGATATAAGACATTATCGTGTAATATTATATGTACAATTACATTGTAATGTATTTTGTGAAATACAAAATAAATGATGGTTTCTAGGGAGTATCATAATTTTTGTAATTATTATATTTTATAATCATTGGCGTTTATTATACTTGCACTAGTAAATGGTAGTAAATTTACATAAACTTTTTTCGACTATCTACTTAATTTAAATACATGGTATTAATAATTTAAGAAACAAATGAACTTTACCTACCCATTTGAATTTTCATTTACGTTTCGGCCCAAATTAAATTAATACACATTTTTGCAACGAAAATGGAATAAAAAATTTGCATTTATTCATCAAAGTAAAATGTAGATTATTATTTATAATAATGAAACTCGGTTAATATCAATTTGTACATTTATATTAACATAATTGGACAATTTTTGCTAAATCTTCGTCTACTATTATTTATTATAACGTCAAGTTGTACTTTATATAGTAAGAAATCAAAACATACATGGGACTTAATTCCAACAAATAAAAAATACGACTTACACGCTTATGAATCACTTTATTGTTATTGGTAATACTGCAATAATTACAGTTACTATATATGTACGTATATTGTACTGTGGCGTATTTACGGGGGTGGCTAAGAGGGCTCCTTTTAAACGTTTACAGACAGACCTTAAATTAAAGATTTAAAATCAATAATTGTCTTTATATAATTTTTTTGAAGTTTTTCATATTATGCATTTATTATTAATTGAAGACACCAAATGGTAATTACGGATATTATTTTAATTTTATAAACTAAAAAACACAATAATATTGAAATAACTTATTCACACTAATTTCCAACATCATGTTTTATTAATAGCCTTGGCGTTGGAGAATTATTACCAATTTTTAAAGTATACTTTCTGGTCAGAAATAAGTGAGTATTTAACGAATCTTCAACTGGATGTCTCAACCTTTAATCTAAAAAAAATACTAAATATCCCTTTAATATTATGTTTGTAGACGTATTAGTAAATTTCTAGATGATAATACAGGATTAAAATATATTTACGTAAACAAAAGGTATTAAAATGGTATTTACACGCAACGTATAAATAAATGGTTGTTGTTTATGAATTATAGAATTCCTTATGTTTGATTTCAAATCTATAATTTTCGTGAAACAAGATTTTACACGATGCGTGGATAATTAAATTATATTTAAAATAAATATATTTTCTGAAATTTTTGAGACTTTCTAGATTTTTCGAAATGTCTTTTATCTTTTCAAAACTTGAAATAACATAACTAATTATTATTCTTCATTCGGAAAATATATACAAATTCTAAGAATAAAAGTAAAATTATTTTTTTGAATATAGGGTGAGCACGATTAGTGTTTAGCGAGCGCTAGTATTTTTATGAGTTTATTTTTGTAAACGAAATCATAAATATTATATTAGTATTTGAAAGTTTCTTTTTACAAATATATCGTAAAACACGATTTATACGTATCTAAAATTCTCATTGAATTATTATTTTAGAATATATATAGTTATATAATATATAAGTTATACTGAAAAATGAGTGCAATCGGTTTTAATTATCGGAATATTGACTGCTGCATTAAAATTATGACGTGTGTTTATAAAAGTCTGAACGCTAACGGTAAGTCTCATACGGAATTATATTTTAAATGTTCCAAACTTGAAACGAGTTTCAGCTTTGTGAAAGCCGGAGAAAGTTTTGAAGGATATTATGGCGTTACGGCATTTACATACATTGGAACGCGTATAGGTAATACGAAGTTCACGTATATCTAAATAAAGGCAGTTCCAAAATGTTATCACATTTAAAAAGAACTAAATATACGTATCTCGAGGTACTTTCGGAATTTTGTACGATAAATATTCAATCGGTATTTAAACCGCACTAAGTTACATTAGAAGTAAACGGGCCATTTAAATCAAATAATTGTAATTAAAATAAATACGAACATAAAACTAATAAATTATATAACGACTTATTTTATTCTTATACTACGTTAAATATTTCATAAAAAACAATATTTTATCACTGATAAACACAAATACATGGTTGTATAGCATAGGGTGGTAAATATTAAACAGTATTGCGCAATATAATTATAAATATATATAGATATAGTGTTTTCTACGCTTTGGTCTTAATTTTGTGTCATAAAGCTCGTAAATAAAAATTTACGACGAAAATAATAATAATGGACTTCTAAATTATTACCCACCTAAATAACGAACATTTTGTCAAATAACGTGTTTAAGATTTTTACGGTTTTCGAGTTTTATTTCTGATTTTTATTTAATTAAATTGGAATTATTTGACGGCTTGCTGTTATACTTACATAAATATTAGTAATCGATGAATAAATCGACAAAGTAATCGACCATGATCAGTGATATTCAATTCGGTAAACGTAAAGTATTTAATAATAATATCTTTTTTGTCGTACCACGTCATAACTTTTTATAACTTTCGCGTTGGTCGTTGTATTAAATTCTTATTGTTTTAATAATTTTTGGGATAATGACGTTATTTGTTTTTCTCTATTCTATAAGTAAATACTATGTTGTACGTTGGCACATATTTTATTAAATTAACATGTTAATAGTTAACGACTTGAAACGTTACCATAGAGGCGTTAAAGTACCGTTCGTTGTTATTATTTGAAAAATAAACGAATTAAAACGTTTATTATGATTATTATTAATGTATATCTTTAGTGTTCATGTAAAATAAAATTCCTTGGAAGGATATAATGCAATTTGAAACTAATTACAAAATTATTAAACGCGTTCTCGTTAATTATATACTTACAATTTTTTTCCTGACTTGTTTCTATATTTTTACGGTCGTGATGGATTTAAAAAAAAATGCGTTTTTTCCTTAATTTTGAACGAACTTTTTAGAAATTTAATTTACAATAAACCCGACTACGTTAAATTATCATCTGAAACAAAATTGAAAATAATTGTAAAGTCTCGTACTATTAGGATTACGTTCGTAATTTTAATTATTTACGTTTGACTCGTGCGAATGCTTCTTCTAAAGTAATAAAAATTGTTTTGTGGTCTCTGACGATATTTGTTTTATAACTTTTGTTTTGTAAAATGAATAATTGTGCTCCTTTCAAAACTATGTTTGAATACTTTACAATTACTAAAATATTGATTTATATTTCTCCAAACAAACGTCTCGTGAAAAAGTCACTGTATTATTATTTTATACCCATTTTATTTTAGTATTGGCGTACGAGAGTATATATTATTCATTATCAAGAATAACTCGATTCTTAGAACTTTAACACAGTTTCTATAAAACATAAAAGTCAAACATTTATACATTGGATACATAATAATAAATAATTCATTATTTTTAAACGCTAAAATAGTTGTAGTTTAATATAAACCACAAGAGAATCCTGTCCGGTAATGTGTATGAATGATTTATTACATTATCAATACTAAATTTGGAAAATAATTATCTAATATACCCGTAAATGTTATCCCGTTAAAATTGTATTATATTATTTTAAATAGTGTAGTCGATCCAAAAATTATATAGAAATACAAGAATGTATATGTAATGTAACTACTCGCGTATGTAATATCCAACATTACACGCGATAGTGCCCATATATTATTCTGGGAAACACAAAGAATTTTTTATTTTTCCCCGTACAATTAAAGCGGAAAGGACAGTTATAAAATCGTTGGAATTTATTCTCAATAGTAATTCTTGCTAGTACGAATACTGTGAACAGAGGAGTTTTACGTTTCAAAAATTAGAGTATTATTGACTTGATCACGACAGTTCAAAAATGTTGACGTAAAATTTTCAATTTTGCAAAACGATCAGTTGGAACGAAAAAAGAAGATTTTAACGCCACATTAGAAATACTAATAATTACTATACGATGCGTATAAAGAAATACGATTAAAAACTCGAGTAAAAACTTATAAACGGAATTAAAAATGATCCAAAGTTAGAAAGTAAATATCATAAATAGT